>VONZ01002283.1:0-58536 GCA_012976165.1 Labeo catla
CTGATATTTTCCAATTTAGGTCTTCAAAGATTTTAGACACAGAATCTGTAAAAACATGATAATAAACATTGAGCTGATCCATATTCTTAAAATAGCTATACAAGTATTTTAAATAATTTTTCACTTTTCGCTTAAAGACCAAATCGATGTCCATAACAATATTTTCTCTTTTCGCCAGGACTCTCCTCTCCCATATAGCACTCTTCATAAGCATGACAAGTAAATTCAAGACTTTGACATTCTCACATTTCTTGTATTCCCCCAGCATTACTAATCTGTACCAGTCTGCTTCATTATCACATTGTCCTTCTTTCAGTCGTTCAAACAGTCTCTTGCATTTTGCATTGAAACTGTCCAGTTCTTTGCAATGCAAAAACATGTGAAGAAATCCTTCATTCTGTTCTTTACAAACTTTGCAGGTGGGACTTTGTTCCATTCCAATCTTGTGCAATATAAAATCTGAAAAGATGGCTTTGTGCCTTATTAAAAATTCCAAGTTGCTCAGTTTTGTCTCAATAAGCTTCCCCCTCATATTACTCCATATGTTCCCTTCATTCAAGTCCTTATATTTCCGCATCCAGTAATCGTTCACATTAGGTTTCTTAAAAACTTTATCTCTAAAAACACCATAAAACATTTTGACAGTACATTCCTTAAGAACACATATTTTCTCACCAATCATTGCATACACTTCTTTCTCTTGTTTCTCCAATTCCATGGTTTTAAGTTTCTCAATCCAGTCTTGTGGTATGGCATTTTTTATGATTTCGTACTTCTTTGTAATCTCTTGTCTGGTATATTCCTCCTTAGCGTCTTCCATAGTGTCAATGATATACTGAACTGGTAAGAAACCTTCCTTGAATTCATATAGAATGTCTCCCACCTTTGTAATCCCCACCTCCCACCATTTCTTAAAAAACAACTCTTTCTCATCATTCATAATGTTCTTATTTAAAAACAGTGGTTGATTTAAAACATCCTCTCTTCCTTTTGGATTGTATTGCACATGATTTAAAAAATCTCCCCAGGCACTTAACAATTCTTTATAAAACTCAGGCAATTCTTCCCACATCCAGTTTTTCGTTTTCATCCATAAGATGCTCTCTCCCATGTTCAGATTCCCACATTTATTTAAAAAATACCTCATGGTTTTCTTCCAAGTAGTTTCAAATGTTTCATCTAGAAAGTTCTTCACCAACTTAACCCTCAAGCATTTCTTCCTTTGTGCAATATCAATAAGTCCCAAACCACCCCTCTCGACATCCCCTATAAGTGTATCATACGAGATTCTTGGTGGCTTCTTCTCCCATAAAAACTCTATAAAACATTTCTTCAATCTTTTTTCAACCCACAGTGGCATGCTTTCAACATATAAAACATACCACAACTGTGAGACCATTAAAACATTAAGTAATAAAACTTTCCCTTTCAGACATAGTGTTCTCAGTTTCCACAGATCCAGTCTTCTTTCAATATTCCCTACTCTTCCTTCCCACATGATATCATTTAATCTCTTGTCATCCTCTCCCATTAAAATTCCTAAAATCCTAATTTCTTTAACTTCTTTAAACACAAAAACATTAGTTAAAACTGGGAGTCCCCCAAACCTCATATAAACTGTTTTGTCTTCATTTACCTTCCCCCCTGATTTTCTGCAAAAATTTTGGACTACGACCATTGCCGCTTTTACACTCCCCAGATCTTTCATTATTAAGGTTGTATCGTCTGCATATTGAAAAATTTTATTCTCTTTCTTCCCTTCTTCAATTTGAATACCTTTCACATTCTTCTCTCTTCCTATTGCTAGTCCTAGAGGCTCTACCACCAAAGTATGTAAAAGCGCCGAAAGAGGACATCCTTGTCTTACTGATCTCGTAAGCTTAAAACTTTTAGTTAAAAAGCCGTTACACTTAATTCTTGTTACCACTCCTTTATATAAAATCTTGATCCATTTAATAAAATTCTCCCCAAAACCAAATCCCTTTAACACCTCAAATAAAAACTGATGCTCAACCCTATCAAAAGCTTTCTCAAAATCAAGACTTATAACATATCCCTGCAAGTTTTCCTTCTTCATGTAGCTTATTATCTCCTTAATACTTAAAGTTGTGTCCGCTATATCTCTTCCTCTTACTCCGTATGCCTGGTTGGTCTTAATAATCTTTGGCATCACCTCTTTCAATCTGTTCGCTAAGATTTTGGATAAAATTTTAAGATCTGTGTTTAACATAGTCAAGGGTCTATAGTTCTTTAAATCTGTCTTGTCTCCTTTCTTCTTGTATATCACTTTCATTAATCCCATACTCATCCTTAGATTCAATCGTCCTTTCTTCCAAACCTCATCATACACCTCTTTTAAAATCCCAGTTAATACCTCCTTAAAAACCAAATAAAATTCGCTCCCCAAGCCATCAATCCCTGGACTCTTTTTCTTATTAAGCTGTTTTATGGCTATTTCTATTTCTTCTTCTCTTATCTTTTCATCACACATATCTTTGTCTTCCTTTTCCACTTTTGTTTCAATCACCTTAAGCAATTCTTTGCTGTCTTCTTCCACTTCTTCTGACGTAAACAATTTCTCATAGTATTTCTTCATTTGTTCTAATATATCTTCATTATTTTTAACCCCTTTTCCATTTTCATCCTTCACCTCTTTTATCATTCCACTTCTCCCTTTCCTTTTCTCCAAATCAAAGAAAAATCTAGTACATTTTTCCCCTTCTACTAAGAATTGGGCTCTACTCCTTAATCTTGCAGCTTCATATCTTTTCTCCTCCAGTTCTTTAAGTTTGTCTTCCAGTTCTCTTATCTTTGCCATGTCCTTTTCATCCCGTTCTAATTCTTCCCCTAAATTCTCTCTTATTTCATATTCTGTGCACCTTTTACTTTTCTCTATTAATTTACATAAACGAATGGTGTGTTGCTTTATTAAAAACTTTACATTCTCCCACCATAATCTTTTATCTTCCACATACATTTCATTTAGCTTTTCGTTTTCAATAATATCTTTAACCTCTTGTACATAGCTTTCCCTTTTTAAAATCTCAGTGTTTAAAACCCACACTCCTGGACCTCTTTTAATTGTACTCCAATCCATCTGCATAAACATTGGCTTGTGATCACTTAAACTTGTCTCCCCGTACTTCACGTTATCTATAAAATCTTCTATAATCCTTGAGCACAAGATAAAGTCTATTCTAGTTTGATACATAAAATTCCCCACCATTTGTCTTCTTGAATATTGTCGCTTTTTCTCATGCCTCTCTCTCCATACATCCACTAAATTAAAATCTTCCATCAATGATTTCAACTCCTTCCTCCCAGTATCCGTTTTAAAAGCCATTCCATCCGCCATGTCAATTTTGCTTAAAACAGTATTAAAATCCCCCATTAATATAACATTTTTGTATTTCATTAAAAACCTCCTTAAAAGCTTAAAAAAAACCTTCTTTTCTTTCTCTTCATTAGGCGCATGCACATTTATCATAGTTACTTGGTTGTTTTCCCATTTCATTTCTACCCCTAAGCATTTTCCAACATCATCCTTGTAAATTACATCACATACAACGTCCGTATTCTTTCTTATTAAAAATGCCACTCCTCTGCCATACCTCTTGTCCTCATTGTTATATAAAATATCCCCATCCCATCTCTTCTTCAGCTCATTTATGTGCATATCTTTCCAGTTTGTTTCTTGTAAAATAATTACATCCACATTTTTAAACATTTCTTTCACTCTTTCAAATTTGTTAAAATCCAAGAGTCCCCTGGCATTAAAAGTGGCAAAACTGAGCCCCAGAAGAAATGAATAGATAGAAGCACTTAAAAATCCCATCTCATTAGTTTAATTCGCTTGAGTCTTTTAATAGTTCATATCTGTTCTTCCATGATTCTTTATTGGTAGGTTTTTTTCTAATTCCTTCTAAATTTGGCTTTACCTTAAGTTGACGTCTTCTTCTACATAAAATCGACGTTCCTTCTGCTTTTCCTTCTCCTTCATTGTTTGAACCCACTTCTTCCTCCAAAGTGTTACCCAGTCCAACAAATAAATCCACATGTTCCAATGATTCTTCATCCTGTCCCATTTGCTTTGATTTTTCTTGAATCTCTTCATTCCGGTTGTCATTTAACTGCTCCTCATTTACTCGTTCCTCCACTGTGCTCTCTGTAGTCCCATCGGTGATGCCGTGTCCCTCTGCTTCTGCCATCCGTTGTAGAGGATCTTCCCTCGGTTTCTCTGTTACTGTCTGCTCTTCATCTCCTTTATTGCTTATGACCCACTCCTCTCTCAGATCTGTCATACCATCGTCGTCTGTCTCCTCCGTGCCGTCTCGTTCATGCACCCGCCCCCTCACATGAGTCTCGTCCTGCTCAAACCAGCACTCGCATTTGTTTAGCACTTTTTTGCAATCCGGGCATCTGACCGCCATACAATCCCTCGCAAAATGTCCTCTCTCCTCGCATTTAAAACATTTGAAATCAGGGCAGTCTTTCATGACATGGTCAGGGCTCATGCACAGCCGACAGGTTTTAACCTGATGGCTGTGCATCACCCGAAAATATTGCCACCCCTCAGCCGTTTCCAGCCTAGTGCTATACGGGAGAGAGGCAACCGCTTTAGGGAAACGAGATTTCACGAACCTCGTACCATCTTCGATAGTCGTGCCCGGATACACTCGTCTCTTAATATCCGAAATAGGGGTAACTCCCCACCCTTCCAATTTATCTAAAATCTCACGATCGTCAATGTAAACAGGCAGGTGCATGAACGAGACCACATAGTCTCTATTTTGCAGTCTTTTAACCTCACACATTGCTTCCTTTATCTGTAATCCATCCACCAGCAAATCAACATCTTCCACGTTTTCTAAAGTCACCTCATACTCTTTATTTTGTTTGGGTCTTACCGCCAGAATGTTCCCTTTGCCAATCTTCTCCGTCACTGCTTTTATTATATCCTCCGCCCTTGCATTCACGTTTGAAATATCCACGCTCACAGTAGCTTCTTTCAAGTAGTCCTTCTTTGTCTTGTTATTCCTTTGTTCAATATCCATTTTATTCTCAACTCGTTGTCTTATTTCAGTTCCATCTTCGTTCACCATTCGTGTTCCTCGAGCCAAATCCATGTCTATTGCCGTGTGTTCGTCCGACATTGCTCAAACAAACAAAGCAAACAACCGAAAAACCGTACACTAAACAACAAGAAACGTTCCCCCCAAACAGCACATGCTGTTGGGAGGAATAAAAATCCAAAAAAAAACACGAAAAAACTTTACAAATAACACTTATAACACCAAAAAAGAAAAAGAACACAAAAAAGGGGAGGGAGAGCCTTCCTCTCCCAACTACTTCCACAACACTTCCTGGTTGCTCTCTAGCGCCCTCAGGGTGGTATGGCCGTAAGCGAGAAAGGCTGCAAGGAGTTGCCTATTTAAAGGTCAGCCCCCTTGAAGGCCAGCGTATTATATCAGTAGTGAAGAAAAGCCAAAAGCTTATAGCACCAGGTATTCCCAGGTGGTCTCCCATCCAAGTACTAACCAGGCCCGACCCTGCTTAGCTTCCGAGATCAGACGAGATCGGGCGCGCCCAGGGTGGTATGGCCGTAAGCAAGGGTGTGCAAAGTGTGGGCTATTTAAAGGTCATCGAGTGTATCAGATCAGTAGTGAAGAAAAGCCAAAAGCTTACAGCACCTGGTATTCCCAGGCGGTCTCCCATCCAAGTACTAACCAGGCCCGACCCTGCTTAGCTTCCGAGATCAGACGAGATCGGGCGCACTTTTTTTTTTTTTAAATTATAAAAGAATTTCAACATTTACAGTAAATAAATAATAAATTCCAGCATTATAGTTTTCAGCAGTCCTTCATTTGCACTTTTTCAGAAATTAAACACAAATGCATTCAATGCTGTAACAGAGATAAATGTGCTTCCATCAACAAAAGTCTTACAGAATTCAGTATCCATGTAAGTCTTAATCATCTTCATATGTTATTTTATTAAGACCTTGAAAATAAACCATACACTTTCTTTTCTTTTATGAAAATATGCTATGTTTCTCCTTATTCGTACACTGTAAAAAACAACCTATAGAATCTACTCAATAAAATTAGGTAACATTAGGTAACAATTTTCACTCAGTTTGTTTGGATAGATTCTATCCTATATATTTGAGTAAAGAATACCTAAATTTAACAGCTATGACAAACTAAAAAAAAAGTAGGTAAAAGTCTACACAGCAAAAAGCCCAGTGTTAAATGAACTCTCCTAGGAGTTTGAGTCCATACTCAAGAGTGTTAAAATGAACACTGAAGCAGTGTTAAAGTTTATGAGGTAATTAAGTGATTCATTCAGTGATGATTGAACATTATTGAAGACACCTGATGTTAATAAGCAGAATCACCAAAATGAGAAAATCAAATTTTTATGTCACCATTATAGTGGTCAGTGTTTGTATTAGTTGGGCTCTTGACACTTAGATTTTTAGTTTTAGCTTTTGTTTAGCTGCTAGAACTGAGATAAAACAGTCAGACAAGCCAACAAACAAAAATCATCTGGTGGTGATAATTATGTTTTAAAATAAACATAATTTGAGCCACTGAAATCATTTAGAGTCTAGTCTTTAAGTTACATTTTCTTTATTGATTACAACTGCCTTGTGATTTAAAAGCCTGTATTTTTTTATACATTTTGAATGGTTTTCTTACACACTCCTCTGATCAAAAAACTTATATAATTTAAAAGTTATTCTTCCAGGCACACACAGACATCAGGGATCAGCATATGAATCTCAACAATGGTGACAAACAGCATAGTCAGAAACAGATCAACTCTAAACATCACATGAAAGAGTGACTAAGAAGTCACATAAAAACAGTAAAAATAAAAGAAAGTTACAAAGACAATTACAAAGAAAATTCAGCTCATAATTTGTTCAAGCCGCAATGCATGATGGGAGTCATGGATGAGTTTTGATTGGCTACAACAGACGTTTTTGATGGTCACCGTTGTTGTGATTCTCATGCTGATGTTTGATGTCTGTGTGTCTAAACTATTTTTTTATTTATTTATTTTTTTTTTTTACTTTTTTGGTCAAAATAAGTTTTAATGACATCTGTCTGATTATACCAGCATAATCAATAAAAAAAAAACCTAACTCACTTATTCAGGTCACTACTTAATGATTATGTTTAATACCATATAATAACCTTTCCCTTGGTTTGTCTGGTTGTTATAACTCAACTACAACATCCAAACAAAATCTAATAATAAAAAGTTAAGGGTAAAGAGCCCAACTAATACAAACACTGACCACTATAATGCTGAATTACAAAATTTGATTTTTTTTTCCTTTTGGTGATTCTGCTTATTAACATCAGGTGTCTTCAATAATAGTCAATCATCACTGAATTAATCACTTAATTACCTCATTAACTTTAAGACTGCTTCAGTGTTCATTTTAACACTCTTGAGTATGGACTCAAATAAACTCCCGGGAGAGTTCATTTAACACTGGGCTTTTTGCTGTGTAGACTTTGCTTTTTTTTAGTTTGCCATAGTTGTTAATTTTAGATATTCTTTACTCAAATATATAGGATAGAATCTACCCAAACAAACTGAGTGCAAATTGTTACCTAATGTTACCTAGATTCTATAGGTTTCTGAGTAGATTCTGAGTAGATTCTATAGGTTGTTTTTTTACAGTGTACTGCATACCGTGCATGGCTTAACATCATATTTAAAAGATTCACATTTCCTTTTACATTCCTTTCTTTCACCATTCCAAACAAAAATATCTTACTCCACTCTTCATCCACGAATTTTATTTCCTCCCAATTCTTCCTCACGCATTGCTTTAATAATTCATGATACTCTTTCAGACCTTTACATTGTACATATAAATGCATTAAGGTCTCAACTTCCCTATCGCATACATCACATTCTCTTGCAATATTTTTGTCAATCTGATGCAAAACCTCTTTTGTATATACTGTCGCAATATAAAATCATTCTGTTGACATACTATTGAGTTGTATCTAATATTTAGATTCTTCCACAGCATTATCGGCTTTATCGCATGAAAAGATTGCTTTGACTACAAGACCCAAATTTCTCCAAACAATCCCTCATACAATATTTCCAACCATATGTTTCTTTGCTATATCTATATCTATATATATCTATCTATATATATATATTTCTTAACAATTTTAAGCCTTAATGCTTTCCTCCTCATATCCAAGTCCAACAATTTTAAGCCCCCCTCCTTATTATCTGCTATCAATACCCTTTTTGAAATCCTCACATTTTTCCCGCCCCACAAAAAATCTATTACAATGTAGTTTGCCTCTCTTAAAACCCACTCTGGCATGTCTAACGCACTCAGTGTATGAACGAATCTTGACATTAACAATATATTGATAACAGTCACTTTCCCTTTCAGTGTGAGGCTTCTTAATTTCCAATAGTTCACAGTTCGCTTTATTTTCTGCAGGATTATCGACCAAGATACATCCCTAGCCTTGCTATCTTCCATACCTATATTTACCCCCAAAACTCTAATATAATCGTTAACAATTTTAAAAGGGGTACCACAGTCAAATATTTTATTTTCCCCAAAGAACATAATTTCAGACTTTTCTACATTTATTTTTGCCCCTGCAGCTCCACCATATGTATTCATGTGTTCCATTATCCTCTTTATGTCATCCATGTCCCTCACAGTGAACGTAGTGTCATTAGCGTACTGATGAATTAAACTGACCCCATCCCCTGCAAAAATAATTGGCTTCAGCTCTTTATCCACTTTTATTAGAGTTGCCAGTGGTTCAACTGTTATACAGTATAGCAGGGCAGACAAAGGGCAACCCTGCCTTATGGACCTCTCAATTACAAAATCGTCAGTTAAGACACCATTACACTTTACCACACTATGTGCACTATTAAACAGCAACCTTATCCATGTGCTAAATCTACCACCAAAACCTAACGTTTCCAAAGTTTTCTCCAAAAATTGGTGCTCCACCTTATCAAAAGCTTTATTTAAATCTAAACTTAACAGAATGCCGCCTCCTTTTTTCATATAAAATACCACATCTCTAATTGTACTTAATATCAGCAATATCTCTTCCGGGTATACTGTAAGTGTTGGGGCAACAATACTCCCTATCACCTTTTTTAGCCTATTTGCTAGAATTTTTGCCAATACCTTATAATCAGTATTTAAGAGGCTAATTGGTCTATACTTTTCTAATCTTAATCTACTCCCTTTGTTTTTGAATAAAATACTTAACACCCCCACCACCATTGTCTTAGGCACATCCTGCTTTTCTTCCATATACTGATATAACTCTAACAATATCAGCGCCAGAGCATCCCTAAAACCTCTATAAAACTCTCCAGTTAGACCATCTGACCCTGGGCTCTTATTAGTACTTAGACTAGAGATTGCCTCATTGATTTCTTGCAAAGAGATATCATTATCACAAAAAAACCTGTCAGTATTTGATAATCTAGCACTAACTGTTCTCAGCACTTTTCCCATACTCTCCAGCCTACTTTCCTAAATAGTGTCTTATAAAAGGATTCCACAGTGTTTAATATCCCTACCAAATCACTCACTTTTTTACCTTTTTCATCTTCTAATTCAGTGATACAGTTTCTACTCTGATTTTGCTTCTCCATGCTTAAGAAGGATGTACACTTCTCCCCCTCTAAAGCATGTTTCACCCTGCTTCTTATAATAGCTCCCTTACATCTTTTTTACTTCATATTTCTTCAAATCTGCTTTAATTTTTAAATAATTTTTCAAGTCATAATTTGGATCACTGTTTATTTCCTCCAGTTCTACAGAAAGTCTCTTTTGCAAGTCCTTGTAATCCCTCTCCCTACTATTCTTTTCCTTTGCATACTTAATACTCAAAATCTTCGTTTTCTGTTTTAAATTCTCCCATCTTACACATGCATTTTCAGAGTCTAAACTTTTCCTCCATTCAGATTTTATACAATCATAGATCTTTACCCTATAATTTACATCATTTAATAAGCTTGCATTCAAACACCAGACTTCCACCACCACCACCTTTATATTGCGTTCTTTTACCCACTTGAAATTCCAGAACAGTATGATCACTGAATACTGTAAACTTATAAGCTATATTTTTAATATACTGGACTATGTTCTGCCTTACCAGGCAAAGATCAATTCTGCTTCGTTTTAGACTATTGAGCACAACAGTATTCTCTTTTGTCAGGGTTTTCCAGTCTCCAAAAATCTACCAGGTTTACTCCATTCATTAAGTTTATTAATTCATTCCTTGATGAGTCTCTTTTATAGCTCATATTATTTGCAACATCCATTCTACTGGACCAAACGTTAAAATCATCTACACAGATACAGTTATCTGTGCACAGTGTTCTTAGTTGATTAAATAAATCCGTCCTATCTTTTTCATTATTTGGTGCATGGACATTAATCAACTTGAAAACACAATTTTGGAACTCAAAATCTATAATTAGAACTCTTCCTTCATTATCGGCATAAACCTGCTTAACCTGCATTTTGTACTACATTGTTTTTAAACAAGAAAGCCACTCCACAAGCCCTACTACTGCCATGACTCACAAAAACATGATGAGGCCATTTCCTTCTCACCTCTCTCATTTTACTGCTATCCCAATTTGTTTCTTGAAAACAAAAAAATGTCTGCTTTCATCGCTGTTAAAATCTTTTCAAATTTACACGTTACCTAGATTATAGCATTCAGGGATGCAATTTTAATCATAGCAGCAGCAGGTGTGAAGTTAAAAGAAAAAAAAAAAACTCAGGGTGGTACGGCCGTAAGCGAGAAATGCTGCAAAGAGTTGCCTATTTAAAGGTCAGCCCCCCTGAAGGCCACCGTATTATATCAGTAGTGAAGAAAAGCCAAAAGCTTACAGCACATGGTATTCCCAGGAAGTCTCCCATCCAAGTACTTACCAGGCCCAACCCTGCTTAGCTTCCGAGATCAGACGAGATCAGGCGTGCTCAGGATGGTATGACCATAAACCATAGATGTTGCCAAGAGTTGGGGCTCCTCTGTCCTTAGCTTTTAGCAAGGAACCAGACTCTGACTATTGCATTCAAAAGACATACTTGCTGTCGGTGCCTTAATAAAGCTGCTTCAACAGAGAGGTAGCTTATGCAGACAAGGTTAATACCCGTCATCAGGATGCGCTACCATACTTAACATGAGGCCAAGTTGAATATTAAGGTGGGGATTAAGGACAAGAGTTCGTCAGGAAGCCAGTTTATTTCCTCGCCTGAAGGACGCTTCTTCTTACAAGGACTGTTTAATGACTTGATCAAAAGGTTGTTTCTTTTTACAGTATGAAGTCTGCATGCTTATACTAAGAATTTTGCACCCATACATGTCAGGGGATGAGCGCCCCATGCTGATTGGCATAAAACCAGCACCAGCAGCACCCTAAGCCTTCTCTGATTGGTCTCCCATCCAAGGACAGACCAGGCAGGTGCCTGCTTATCTTTACAGAGTAAGCAAACTCTGGCCACTGTAGGCAAAGGACTTGCTTTTGCTTTGGACCTTGAATACAGCTGCTCTAATAGAGGGGTAGCGCATCCTGATAGCCTCAATATGGCCGTGAGGATGTGCTACCATCCAAAACAATAGGTCAAGATGATTGCATACATGTCAGTGAATAAGTGCCCCCTACTGGTCAGCCAAAAAATAATTCGCCCCAGCAGCATGCTAGGTCCTCTCATATTGGTCAGCTACCAAGTATAGACCAGGCTCTGGTCTCCTTACCTTTTAGTGACGAACCAGACAATGGCTACTGCATTCAAAACACCTACCTGCTGTTGGTCCCTTAATAAAGCTGTTCCAACAGAGGGGTAGCGCATGCTGACAAGGTCAATACCCGTCATCAGGATGCGCTACCATACTTAACATGAGGCCAAGTTGAATATTAAGGTGGGGATTAAGGACAAGAGTTCGTCAGGAAGCCAGTTTATTTCCTCGCCTGAAGGACGCTTCTTCTTACAAGCACTGTTTAATGGCTTGATCAAAAGGTTGTTTCTTTTTACAGTATGAAGTCTGCATGCTTATACTAAGAATTTTGCACCCATACATGTCAGGGGATGAGCGCCCCATGCTGATCGGCATAAAACCAGCACCCTAAGCCTTCCCTGATTGGTCTCCCATCCAAGGACAGACCAGGTAGCTGCCTGCCTAGCTTTCAAGAGTAAGCAGACTCTGGCCACTGCAGGCAAAGGACTTGCTTTTGCTTTGGACCTTTGAATACAGCTGCTCTAATAGAGGGGTAGCGCATCCTGCTAGCCTCAATATGGCCGTCAGGATGCGCTACCATCTTAAACAATAGGTCAAGATGATTGCATACATGTCAGTGAATAAGTGCCCCCTACTGGTCAGCCAAAAACAGAGACCTGGTACAGACCAGGCTCTGGTCTCCTTAGCTTTTAGTGATGAACCAGACTATGGCTACTGCATTCAAAAGACATACCTGCTGTTGGTCCCTTAATAAAGCTGTTCCAACAGAGTGGTAGCACATGTTGACAAGCTCAATACCTGTCATCAGAATGCGCTACCATCCTTAACACTAGGCCAAGTTGAATATTAAGGTGGGGATTAAGGACAAGAGTTCGTCAGGAAGCCAGTTTATTTCCTCGCCTGAAGGACGCTTCTTCTTACAAGGACTGTTTGATGGCTTGATCAAAAGGTTGATTCTTTTTACAGTCTGAACTTTGCATGCTTATACTAAGAGTTTTGCTCCCATACATGTCAGGTGATCAGCGCCCCCAGCATAAGACCAGCACCAGCAGCACCCTAAGACCTCTCTGATTGGTCTCCCATCCAAGGACAGACCAGGCAGGTGCCTGCTTAGCTTTACAGAGTAAGCAGACTCAGGCCACAGCAGACAAAGGAGTTGCTTTTGCATAGGGAGTTTGAATACAGCTGCTCTAATAGAGGGGTAGCGCATCCTGATAGCCTCAATATGGCCGTCAGGATGCGCTACCATCTTAAACAATAGGTCAAGATGATTGCATACATGTCAGTGAATGAGCGCCCCCTGCTGATGACAAGCAAATGACATGCTTTCACTCTTGGCCCTTGAATGCAGCTGCTCTAATAGAGGGGTAAGCGCATCCTGACAGCCTCAATATGACCGCCAGGATGCGCTACCATCTTAAACAATAGGTCAAGATGATTGCATACATGTCAGTGAATGAGCGCCCCCTGCTGGTCGGCCAAAATATAAGTTGCCCGAGCAGCATGCTAGGTTTTCTCACATTGGTCAGCCACCAAGTACTGACCAGGCTCTGGTCTCCTTAGCTTTTAGTGATGAACCAGACTCTGGCTACTGCATTCAAAAGACATACCTGCTGTTGGTACCTTAATAAAGCTGTTCCATCAGAGGGGTAACGCATGCTGACAAGCTCGATTCTTTTTACAGTCTAAACTTTGCATGCTTATAATAGGAATTTTACACCCATACATGTCAGGGGATGAGCGCCCCATGCTGACTGGCATAAAACCAGTACCAGCAGCACCCTAAGTCTTCTCTGATTGGTCTCCCATCCAAGGACAGACCAGGCATGTGTCTGCTTAGCTTTACATAGTAAGCAGATTCTGGCTACTGCAGGCAAAGGACTTGCTTTTGCTTTGAGCCTTTGAATACAGCTGCTCTAATAGAGGGGTAGCGCATCCTGATAGCCTCAATATGGCCGTCAGAATGCGCTACCATCTTAAACAATAGGTCAAGATGATTGCATACATGTCAGTGAATAAGTGCCCCATGCTGGTCGGCCAAAATATAATTTGCCCCAGCAACATGCTAGGTTTTCTCACATTGGTCAGCCACCAAGTACTGACCAGGCTCTGGTCTCCTTAGCTTTTAGTGATGAACTAGACTATGGCTACTGCATTCAAAAGACATACCTGCTGTTGGTCCCTTAATAAAGCTGTTCCAACAGAGGGGTAGCGCATGCTGACAAGCTCAATACCCGTCATCAGGATGCACTACCATCCTTAACACTAGGCCAAGTTGAATATTAAGGTGGGGATTATGGACAAGAGTTCGTCAGAAAGCCAGTTTATTTCCTCGCCTGAAGGACGCTTCTTCTTACAAGGACTGATTGATGGCTTGATCAAAAGGTTGTTTCTTTTTACAGTATGAAGTCTGAGCGCCCCCTGCTGGTCGGCCCCAGCAGCATGCTAGGTTTTCTCACAATGGTCAGCCACAAAGTATATACCAGGCTCTGGTCTCCTTAGCTTTTAGTGATGAACCAGACTATGGCGACTGCATTCAAAAGACATACCTGCTGTTGGTCCCTTAAAGTGCCCCTATTATGCCATTTTAAAGGTTGCTAATATTGTTTTAATAGACTCCCAAAACAGGTTTACATGTATGCAGGGTCAAAAAACACTTCAATTTTCTCCAAAAATAGATTTAATTTTACCCCATTTCTAAATGATTCCTAAACGACTCGCACGAAGCAGTTCGAAGAATCAGTCTCTCTAAACCCCTCCTTTCCGTGAGCCCTCACTGCTGTGATTGGTCAGATGGCGCAGTCCTTTATGATTGGTCTACCGCGTACAGCGTGTCGGAAAATGAAACGCCCATTGCCATAACAATTCCAGCCAGAGTCTGACGATGAAACGGCTGAAGTGGCTGATCGACATGTTAACACGGTCTACCATGGAAAGTGCTCGCAATTTGCTTATGTAAGCGAACCGGGCACACCTCTATGTTGTAAACGTCAACACTGTATAATGCATTAAGGCGGCTTTTACACCGAACGCGGAAAGCGCTGCGCTGGTCGCTGGGTTCAGTGCAGCCCTTCAGAGCACAGCGGCAAAAGTTCATTTGAACAACTCATTTGAACTTTGTCCGCGGCGTGCGCACTCCGCTGCGCGTCCACTTTGGTCGAGACCGAAACAAGCCGTCCTCACAGGGCGGAAGGCATTGAAATGAATGGGTTTCATAGCACAGCGCTTTCTGCATTCGGTGTGAAAGCCACTTTGTGCGCCATCCTTTATCATTACTCCAACTAATGAGACAGAGAGACAGTCAAGCTGCATCAATCACAAATTGTCAGACTACAGTGGGTCCACAGCTGAACAACAGAACTATACAAGCGTGATTTAGCCGGCTAGCATGACATGTGCAGGGTTGTTACACAACATAACATACACAACTACGTATTTTGAAAGATCGCCAGAAAATACAATCTTTGTAGATTCATCATCTTTTGGAAGAATATAAAACAGTTTTACTCACAGCGTATGATACAGCGTCTTCCGTATAATGTACTGTAAATTTCCATGTGACCTAAACCCCATGGAAATGTATGGGCGGGCAAGTTGTTCGCGACGTAGAACGTGGGCGGACATTATGCAAATGTGTTACTTCGTGACGTGTGGCCGTAACAGAAAAAGATTCGAAATCCTGACGACTCGTTTAGGCAAATGTGAGCCGACTCTTTTTTTGATAGACAATAACTTTATTTATCGTGCACTGTCGGCTTCACAACTTTGCAGATAGTTTATGTTCACATACAGCTACATGACACACTGCATGAAAGGACGTATTTGAAAAGGCATAATGGGGCACTTTAATAAAGCTGTTCCAACAGAAGGGTAGCTGACAAGCTCAATACCCGTCATCAGGATATAACCTTATATTAAGGTGGGGATTAAGGACAAGAGTTCGTCAGAAAGCCAGTTTATTTCCTCACCTGAAGGACGCTTCTTCTTACAAGGACTGTTTAATGGCTTGATCAAAAGGTTGATTCTTTTTACAGTATGAAGTCTGCATGCTTATACTAAGAATTTTGCACCCATACATGTCAGGGGATGAGCGCCCCATGCTGATCGGCATAAAACCAGCACCAGCAGCACCCTAAGCCTTCTCTGATTGGTCTCCCATCCAAAGACAGACCAGGCAGGTGCCTGCTTAGCTTTACAGAGTAAGCAGACTCTGGCTACTGCAGGCAATGGACTTGCTTTTGCCTACACTGTAACAAATTTCTGTAGTTTTCACAGCATTATTACTGTAAAATAAACAAATCCATACTGTAAAATATGTTTACAGTATACTGCTGTAAATTTACAAAACATTACAGGTAAAATTACATTGGCGGGGAATTTCACAGTAAAATGATACATTCCTGTAAATCATTTTACAGTAATTCTGAGCGGGATTTTTTCCTGAGATGGTCAAACAGACGGGGGCGCACGTATTTTTTACAATTTTACCTCAGTAAGGTAAAGTTGCTCTTAATTTTTTCATTATTTTTGTCTTTGTTGTTATATTTGCACTTTTCACTTGTAAAGTAGTGCGTCTTTAACTTTCAGAGTCCACCTTGAGAGCGTGAGAGGGAGAGGTGGAATACGTTATCCACATTAACGGTAAGTTTTTGCATATTACTAATAAACGCATTAAATTTTTATATATTTTCATGACTGACAACATTTTATTGATAACGGCATTAGTTTGGTAAAGGACTGCTGGATAACAATGAATCTGGAATTGTGTCTGTGTATGTTTGTGGATTAACCGTTTGAAGCCGCGTATTCAAACGACGGCTTTTCTCTTTCTTACGGTAAGACTTTAAAACTGCACGCCATTTTTCAGGGAATTATGTCTTTATTTATCACACAAGGCGTCAGTAACGTTATATATTTGTTAAAGTGAGTTCGCGCCCAGTAAAACCGCGTCGGGACTAAGGCCTTCACAATCAAGCAGGCGTCAGGCGAAACCGCCTTAAAGTATTGGATTTGTATATTTTACAGTGATAATGCTGTGAAACTACATAAACTTGTTACAGTATTCATAAATAATAGGCATCATATCTCGAAGGCTTTGAACAAAACGGCCTCCGAATGAATCAAGAGACTGTACTTTGGTTGCTACGATATGTCCATATTAGACTGAATAAGGTTTTATGGATAAAAAGGATTTACGTGGAGAACAAAACGGTTCGGGTCCAGTCATTTAAAAAATATATTGTTAGTCCTGGAAAATGAATCGTTTTCATAAGGAATGTGGAATATTTATTAATTGTTCATGTTATTCATGTAACATAAACACCTAGATGGCACTATGTTAAATGATATGTTATGGGTGTGTTGACATGTCTTGTCCAGAATCAACAGATATGCTAAGATTGTAAAAAGTAATTTATTTAAAGTATTGGTTTCTGCAGGCCGGATTAATTGGTGTCCCGAAAAGTAGGGGGCTTACTAGTGATGGGTCGTTTTTGAACGTTCAGTCGTGCATGTGCAATTGCACATCGAGAGATGAACTAATCAATTCTCTTTCCGGCTCAGACTGCATTAGTTAAGCTTATATGGGGCTGTCACGTGATGAATGAACGATTTGAATCCGGACAGACAGAGGTGATGTGAGCTAATCATAGACTAAAGGCTCAGGTAAACAATGAATTAATCTTTTTCTTATAGCATTATAGTTTTGTCTTGTTTGTAGCGTGATTAACGTCTGTGTAAGCAGTAGATGTGTTAGGAAAGTAACACGTAGCATTTTAATTATATTTTGCTAAAATAAATGAAATGACTCTAAAAATGTTTCGTTCATTTTGCTAAACGAGACTCAAAGATCCGACTCGGTAAAATGATCCGAACTTCCCATCACTAGGGCTTACCGAAATGTTTCTCATTAGTCAGTTTTGCTCTTGCTGGCAACTGCTTTAGCCAATCAGCGTTAATCATACAGATACCTCATTTTGTTTAAACCAGAAAGAGACGTGGCGGTAAGTCGTGATGATGTGTGTATCACAAACTTTTATCTGATTAAAACGCAAACTTGTTAACATGTGCTTTTCTTGACAACCAAAACAGTGTATAAACTGTGTGTTTGCAAAAGTAGGATATGTCAAAAATACAGAGATGTATAATGTAGGTCAGTATCACCCAGCCAGCCCTATGATATTACCACAACCCTGCTTATCTGACCTCATTATCTTTACTCTATTCATATTCATATTCATATTCAGTAATATAAGATAAACACAATTTTTTATTATGAAAGTATAATTAGTTTTTACAACTAGGAAAAAAAAACAATTCAGTCCAAAGTATGATGGCAGTGCTAAAGTTTTTATATATATATATATATATATATATATAATTAAACTATTGCATTTAAACAATTGCCATTTAAACCTTTCTATAAAACTGAAAGATAACAGCAACAGGTAAGATGTGTGACTTGTACCATGAAGTTTAATTTATTGTGGAAATATTTTTTTTTTTTTGCCATGATTTTATCTTTTTTCATTAATGCTGCATGTCAACACATTTAGGAGCCATTAAAATCCCCCCCACCCCCCCAAAAAAATCAGAAGCAAAAGGACATAAGATATTAAGCAGTATCAAAATTAAGTGAGTTATGCTTAAAACATACAAAAATTGTTGTTACATTACTTTGATTTTACTGATGACGCCTTCAGTTCGGTAAAGCACTAAAACTACTGAATAAAAATGAATGCAATTGTGCCTGTGTGTATGTGACGTTTCTGTGTTAACTGTTTCAAGACGCTTATTTGTTTTTCTCTTGCTAGACACCGAGCAAGGATTTTAGTAAAGCAGAAAGAAGACAGCACGAAGTAAGATATGTGACATGTAAAATAAAATATTTTGGGCTTTTTTGCCGTGATTTTAAGTTTTTTTCATTAATGCTGCCTGTCAACACAGAGGCCATTGGAATCAAAATAAGTACAAACAATTCAGAAGCGAAAGGACCTAAGATATTAAAGGGTTAGTCCACCCCAAAATGACAATGTTGTCATTAATCTCTTACGCTCATGTGTTCGAAACCTGTACAAGCAAACAAAAATAACTAGTTCATTCAACAAATCACCTCCTCACTCCATATCCATTAAATGCTAACAGCATATGCCGCTTTGTGTCAGCTGCACCACGCGGATACATTTCCTACGTTTTTTTGAGGCTTTGAAAACAATGTATCTGCATGGCGCAGCTGACACAAAGCAGCATACACTGTTTGCGTTCAATGGATATGGAATGAGAAGATGATTTGTTGAATAAACTAGTTATTTCTGTTTTCTTTTCGTACAAAAGGTATTCTCATAGCTTCAAAAAAAATTACTGTTGAACCCCTGATGTCACATGGATTATTTTACTGATCTCCTTGCTGCGTTTCTGGATGTTGATTGTGTTAATTGCATTGATATCTTTGGAAGGGGTCAGAGAGCTGTCAGAATGCTTCAAAAATATCTTAATTTGTGTTCCGAAGATGAACAAAGCTTGTAACGGGTTTGGAACGACATAGGAGGTGGTGAATAATGACATTATTTTCATTTTGGAGTGGAGTAACTCTTTAAGCTTTGTTTTCTAAAAGACAGTTTCAAAATTAAGTGAGTTATGCTTAAAACAAACAAAAATTGTTGTCACATTACTTTGATTGTTGTTACAATACTACGATTTTACTGACGGCGCCTTCGTAAAGCACTAAAACTACTGAATAAAAATGGATGCAGTTGTGCCTGTGTGTATGTGACATTTCTGCGTTAACTGTTTCAAAACGCTTATTTGTTTTTTTTCTTGCTAGACACCGAGCAAGGATTTTAGTAAAGCAGAAAGAAGACAGCAACAGGTAAGACTTCAAAACGGCACCACTTTTTTCAGAGAATCATGTTTTTATTCATGGCACAGTGCACATTTTAGGACATCCTCAGACCTCTGCATTTGTAGTCAGATATCAGTTAAATTGGTATCACGCCACAGACTTAACTGCATCGGTTCTCAGCAAAGCCACATCAGGAACTGACTGATGCCTTTTAACTATAACACTCAAGTAGTTTATTGGTGTGAATATATAGGGTAACTACATTCAGACTATGTGCTTGATCACAGCTGTACACGAGAGCAGGGTTTGAAAAGTTGCTCGATATTTAGCATGTGGCATGTCCACAGTGCTTTCTGGGATTTGTAGTGCAGTGTGGTGTGTTTGGATTAAAATGTGGGCCAAATTCGATTTAAAACTCAAATCATTGTGTGGGCCAGATAGAAGTGTGCAGTGGGCCTGTAGAGGGAGTGAAGCTTATAGAGGGATGAGCCAAAATGGATTTTGGTGTAAGTGACTGAGGTGGATAGAAGGGGAAAAACCCAGTGGAGCAGAAGAGGTGGAGAGTTGCTGAAGGCTTCAGTGGACCCAAAGGGATGAGTGACCAAGATGGAGATGAAGGGATGAAACTGATAGAGTGAGGCAGAGTCATGGGTGGAGCTTGAGATGGGCATGGACCACTTATCTATAATAAAGAACTGGATTGCTCATGACGTCATTACATTGAAGCCACCGTGCCACCATGTTGGTGTGCCCAAATATTCTGTTGTATAAAGGGGGTCATCAGATGCCTATTTTCACAAGTTGGTATGATTCTTTAGGGTCTACATGAAGAGTTTATAACAGGGCTATTCAGTTAGATTCATTTGAGGGCTGGGTTATTAAACTAAAAATTTTAAGGGGGGCAGTGAAGTGAAACTAATAAAATGAACTAATATTACCAACACCAACATCTATAAAAGGTTATCATTAGTACTGTCTGTTAATCAATAAAAAAAAAATCACACTTTTTTTCTGTAATTAATCATGATTAATTGCATATTAATATATTTATATTGTCATAATTTCACACTGAGCCTCCAAATTAATGTGGAAACAAAGATATTTTAAATATGTATTTAATGGCATATTTTTACCAAGTAGCCTATTATTAATGAAGTATTGATACCAATACTGCTGGTGTTTCTATTAAATGCATTTTCCCTAAATTTCACCTATTAATTATAGCCATTCAACATTACAGTATAATTAAAAGCCATTATTTTTAACATTTAATAAGCTCTGAAATATATAACAACTTTTAATTTAAGTGATTTCAAAAAAATCTTCACATAAATTATAAATTGTATATGCATAAATTTTCACTGAAATTAATAATGTAATAACATTCGACTGTTTCTGCCACAACACCATGGTTAAGTTTGCGTTACTTCTGGTTTTCTAAAATACGTCAGCGCTGTTTATTACAGAATTCTGAGCAGAATTTGAATGATTCTCACTAGATCTCGCAGGAACCTTATTCACTCTGGGCGAACTCAAACGCTTCTCACTGTATCTGTAATTTAGTTGGCAGAAAAAATGACCATTTTCTCACAGTCTGGAGCCCTGCAAGCACTCGTCAAGTCTTCTTGTTGTTCTTGCGTCTCTTGCTTTTTTTGGCTGGCCTGGGCCAGTGTTTGTGTCGAACATGTCCGCTCGAACGTTTCCGGTGGCTTCACCTCCTGTCATTGGTTTAGCGCTCCATGCACAATCCAGTAATTTATATAGATCAGTGCTGGGAGGGACCAACGGGGATGAAGACGACAAGGAGCTGGGAGGGACCAATGGAGACGAAGGGGACAATGAGCTAGACGGGAAAAGCTGGGTCAAAGAAGCCAAAAAGCTGAGTGGGGACGAAGGAGACGAGGACCTGGGAGAGACCAACAGGGACAAAGGAAACAGAAACTGGACAGGAAAAGTGTGGACAAAAGGGGACAAGGAGCTGGGCAGGAACAACGTGAACGAGGAGACGTGTAACAGGGTGGGAGAAGCAGGGATGAAGAAAACAAAGAGCAGTAGTATAAAATAGACATTACAAGAATACTCAATAAACATTGGATAATCAAGAGCTACAATAATTAATTCAAATTCTGGGGAACAAGATAACAGTGGAAACAAGGATATCATCAAAACTGAATGCATTATTTACCATTTGCTTTTTTCCAGGCTGCAGCAAAGAAAACGCAGGTCACTTTCTGCATTCATCATCTTCATCGCTTTCATCAATGTATATGCTACTGCCAGCTAGGATTCATTCAACATGATTTTCAAGTGCAAACAGTGTTGTTCTCCTTCAGACAGAATCCCTGAACATATCAGACATGTTAAAGTGCACAGAAACTGTGCAAACTTCAGGTTTCCATGTGGGATTTCAACGTGTCCTTGTAATTTCAAGACCATTAGTGCATTACAGACACACATGTACCGAAATCACAAGAAACCAAAACCAGCTACATCTCAGGAGTGTGTGAATCTGAATTGTCAGGTTGAAGAATGCACCTGCACATTTTCACATCTTTCAAGCCTCTGTGAACATTTGAAGATGCATATAAGGTATGGTAAAAAGATTGTTTGCCCTGTCAGCAGATCTTCATTCACTTCTCATTTAAGCAGAAAGCATGCAAAGCAATTGGCAGCTTGTAGAGATACATGTGTGAACAATGAAGATGCAGTTATGCATGATGATGCTGTGGATAGGGAAATTGATGGCATGACAGAGACTGTAGAATTTCCTGAGGCTTATGATTTTCCTGTTGATGCTGAGAGAGACATTTTTCTTACCAATTTGGCTCTTTTTTTACCTAAGAATGCAAGCAAAGATGCTTTTGCCTGCTTCTACAATATCCGTTTTAATAGAAGAGTTTCAAGAAGTATGCACAAATACAGTGTCACAGTTGTCAGACTTCGTGAAGAATTGGCAAAACTTGACATTCCTGATGAAAGGATTTGTAGCATTATAGATGGACTGTCTAAAGAGAACTTACTGAAGATATACAATGAAGGCATGTTCAGATCGGACTCAACATGGAAGACATTTTTTAAGAAACATTTCAGCTATGTTGAGCCCATACAGGTTCATCTTGGTTATGATGCTTCTGGTACAGAGCAGTTTTGTCAATATGTCCCAGTGAAAGAAACTTTAAAGGCCCTGTTTCAACTGTCATCAGTGAGGGAGCAATATTATATGTCCAAAATGCACTCAGCAGAAGATACAGATGTGCTTGAGGATGTGAGGGATGGGAAAACCTATAAAGAAAATAGTCTTTTACAAGAGTTTCCATCCTCAGTGTCCATCATCTTATATCAAGATACGTTTGAAGTAGTGAATCCTCTAGGATCTGGGAGAAAAAACACAAGCTCCTAGCTGTGTATATGACATTGAGTGACATACTTCCTCATAACAGGTCATCCATTGACCCTATGCAGTTAGTTATGCTGTGCAGAGAGTCTGATTACCAGTTTTTTGGACAGGAGAAAGTTTTCTCCTCCCTTGTGGAAGACTTAAAAGAGCTAGAGCAATCTGGTATTACCTTGGAGATGGGCCAAACTGTGAAGGCCGTAGTAACAGCAATTGCTGGAGACAACCCACTTGGAGGATTCATAGAAAATTTTAGTAAGAGCAAAAACTTCTGTAGATACTGTCTTATAAACAGAGACAGCTTTGTCAATGAACCTACAGTGCTAGGCCCAGCAAGGACAGCTGAGAACTACAAGAGCTGTGTGGAGAATTTGTCACTAGGATTGGAAAATAGTGTAGATGGAATAAAATTTGACTCCATTTTCAGTTCTCTAGAGCATTTCCATGTCTGCCAACCAGGACTTCCACCATGCCTTGGGCATGATCTCTTTGAAGGGATAGTGTCTGTAGATCTTCAGATGTATATAAAACATCTTGTGTCTATTGAGAAGCACTTCACATTTGTGCAGTTGAACAGGAGGATCTCTCAGCTAAAGCTCAAAGGGAATGATGCTAATAATCGTCCTTGTGTTGTTAAAGCTGATGGAGAAAAATTAGGAGGAAGTGCAGCACAGAACTGGTGCTTCTTGCGTCTTCTTCCTACCCTTGTAGGCACACGTGTCAAGAATCCTCTTGATGATCAAGTTTGGCAGTTGTGCCTCAAACTTAGGGAAATTGTAGAATTTGTCTGTTCTCCTAAGATCCACACCAACCAGGTAGCCTATCTGAAGATTCTTGTTCAGGAATATGTGGAGTCTAGAGCAGCTCTTTTTCCACACCAACCCCTAAAGCCAGAACACCACTTTCTCCTCCACTACCCCGATCTAATAATAAAATTTGGCCTACTCATCCGCCTCTGGTCTTTGCGCTTTGAGAGCAAGCACACGTACTTCAAGCAGTGTGCACGAAAGCTTCACAATTTCAAAAACCTATGTAGCACTTTGGCAGAAAGGCACCAATTGCTACAGGCCTATTTACATTCAGGTAGCTTGTTTCCAAGCATTCTTCAAGTAGGCCAAGCCAATGAATGTACAATGATGCCATTAAAGAAGCTGTGGTGTGGTGGTGTTACAAATCAAAACACAGCAGAAACGGCATCTGTCACGTACAAGGGATCGACATACAAGAAAGGAATGGCTGTAGTCCTGAATGTAAATGACAGAGGTCATGAGCTCGGAAGGGTTCTTCTTATTCTTGTCAGTCAGCAGCAGATTTACTTTGTTTGTGAAAAGTCTCAATCAGTGCCTGCCTTGGATCTTGGTGTTCACATCCTGCAGCATGACACACAGACTCATTATGTTTGTGTTAATGTGGAAAACCTTGCTGATTACTACCCACTGCCAATATACAAGCTTGATGCTCACTTTGATGTTGTTGCACTTCATCATTCTGTTTTTTCAGTTGAAGCATAATAGAAGCCACAATTAAAAGCGCCCTCCCCTACCTTGACATTGAGTCACTGCAAAACATTCTACAGTTCTTGACAAGCATGGGTGTGAGGACCTTTGATGACATGAAATACATAAAAGAAGATGACTTGAAACCGCTCTTGCCACCAGTAGATTGTAGGAAACTACTGCATGCTTTCACAAAAAGAGGTAAGTTTTGTAGTTTCATGTATGATTTCAGTTACAAAATTGAGGATAATGTTTTCATTGTAAATGAAAACATGTTTTCATGTAAAGAATAATTGTGTATGATTTTTTTTAAAGTCCCCTTCAAATCAAATTTACCTAGCTCACTTGTGACATCGCCTAAACGCACAGTAAAACCAACATATTTGACGAGGAATCTGTTTTGTTGTGCCTTTGGGGGTGTTGACTATGTTCGTGATGCTCACTTAGATCATTACTATCTGAATAGAGTGCTCTGCGCGAGGGTGTGTATAAGTCATCAGTATAAGTCATTACCACACACACTGACATTTGTCTGGTCTCGTCTAGACCTAGGACTTCATAGACTGCTATGTTGTTCACATATGTGCATCTACTTACCTGGCTCCTGCAAAGACACTGGAATTAATATAGAAGTTACAGTAAGTTGGACTCTAAACCTCTTTACTGACTCTTACCTTTGATCACTGCTTTCTCATCTGCCATTGCTATTTCAGTAAACCTTTTGGAAGTGTACTTACCTGTGTCATCCTCTTCTGTATGCTGACAGAAGACCAGACCTAAAATCAAGAAAATGGGCATTTTCCTCACCCCTCTAGACCCAGTAGATAGGAGTTCATTGCAGGCTTCACAGTCCCTTCAGTCTTTGATAGTTATTCCTGTTACAATGGTAGCCCTAATGTGTGTCTGGGCCACACACATTAGGGCTACCATTGTAACAGGAAGGGACTGTGAAGCCTGCAATGGACAGCCTATCAGCTGGCGTCCATGAGTTCACTCCTGAGTCCACTCGATCCTTAGCACTCAATCTTTTGTTGATACCAACCTGTGAGTTCTCTGAAGGTCCTGGTCTGATTAAGACCAAGGTAATCATTTCCCAGTCTCCTGTTGGTCTGGATGCAACCAAGGAAACCATTCCTTGCCCATTTTGTTGTGGCTATGGGGGCCATCCAAGAACTCCCTGTTTGTCTTATTAGGTCTGTTGAAATCCGGACACCTGTCTCTCAGCCGGCCCTCCTGATGTCCATCTTTCAGCCGGTCTTAATTCAGACGGACTTCTAGACAGTTACAAGCCAGACATCCTACCTGGTCCCTGGGGTCATGACTAACTTTTCTTTGCTTTATCTTCAGGTCCCTTCAGGTCTGCCTAATAGTTCATCTGATCCACCCTGGTGGTTGTCTGTTCCGCTATGGCCTCTTGAGCTACCTGCTCCTCCTGAACTACCTGCTCCACCTGGGGATCATCTGCTGTGCCCTGGTATTCATCTGTTCCATCATGGCCTCCAGAGCTACCGGCTCTACCATGACCTCCTGACCTATCTGATCCACCATGGTTCGCCAGATTACTGGTGCCATCATGGAGATTCTCTGTAATCAAGATGCCTATATCTCCACACTCCACTGAACCATACCTGACTTCTTACCTGCTACTTACCTTTAGATACTTACCTCTAGATCCTAGATCCCCAGACAATCCACTGATCCTGTTCTCCTTCGTTCCCGATCACCTCATCAACCTGCAAAAGACTAGACTGAAACACAGCCTCATCCACATACTGCTCTACTGTCCATGAGTTCACTCCTGAGTCATTGGCCAGCACCTGCACTTAATCCTCAATTAGAACACCTGTTTGCCATTAGCCTCATCAACTGCTCAAAATAAGTCATCACCACACAAACTGACATTTGTCTGGTCTTGTCTAGACCTAGGACTTCATAGACTACTTTGTTGTTCACATGTGTGCCGCTACTTACCCAGCTTCTCTCACAGGATACTTACCAGACTTCCAGAGTCATCGGCTCAGCTATCCAAGTTCATCTCCAACTGCAAAGATTCTAAACCTCTTTAACTGACTCTTACCTTTGATCTCCACTTTCTTATCTGCCATTGCTACTTAGATAAACCCTGTGTAAGTGTACTTACCTGTGTCATCCTCTTCCTCCTTCCATCCTCCCTGCTAAAAGTGCATTGTGTATATTTTATTTATTTTACAAAAGCACATTTTGTCGTTACTGTGAATGTAAACATATAAAAGTAGACCCGATACACTTTTAAATTATGCCTTACACAAATGACGGAGTATTTTTAATTGTTTCTGCTGATACGAGAAAAATATCTAGTTTTCTGCACCCACGCATTTGTCGACCCCTGGGGGTTAATCACGATTTCAAAACAAAAAAAGCTGAGTCAAAAAAACCCTCCTTTATTTTCATTATTTGAAATTATGTTTTACTTAAATTTGTCACACTACTAAAGTCAGCTGCAACTTAGAGTTCATGGGGACTTTAAAAACCCAGCAATTAATTATAGTGTTTACTACTTAATGTTTTATTCTTTTTATAGATACACAGCACATCGATGAGCCAAGTGATTGTACTACAGATACTTCTAAGCCTGAATTTATTTTGACACTGTCTGTGCCTTATCCTGAAACCTCAGCCAAATCAGAGCCTAGACTGGAACTTTCAAGCCTGGTTCCTGTGCAGAATAGCGCTTGGGTATCAACATTTTCTGTGCCATGGGAGAAAACTCATGAGAGTTTAAGAAGGTCTCTTGCACAAAGGAAACAACCAGTTGGAGCAGATAGACGCCATATGGTGAGAGTCATTGCTGAAGCAATAAGACAAGTTTGCTTGAACCCTTCATTTAGGCAGTGTGCTGAACTGGCTAAGAGTATCGTGGATAAATACCCTGAGTCTTTTGAAGACAGAACTGAAGAGGGGGAGCGACTTGGCAATGGATATTACACTTTAAGTAAACAATTGAGGACCAGGATAGAGTTTTTAAACTGAGATAATACCCTAACGCGACTTCGAAAACCAAAACGAGTGGTTCCTGCCATGGATGAAGGTCTGCCAGAACCATCCAAAAAGTGTGCCAAAGTGGATAGCTATGGCTGTGTCAACTGGCAGCCTTCAAAGCTACCTGAAGGGGAAACTTTAGAGTCTCTCTATGAGAAACAAAGAGAGCTGTTGAATATTTATTCCCAGGTGGAACAACGAGGTGCAGATCAGAAGCGAGTCAATGACCTCATGGCATTACTGTACATGCAAGAGCGTCACAACATAAATGCAACTCCCTCACCAAGCATGTCAGACAGAAAGAGTGTCCATTCCTTTTCATAAAGAAGTTTTTACTACAACACTTCTGCACATTGACAGGAATTGAGCTGGAACCAAGACTACGAAAATCACTTGCTAGCAAGGGGAAAAGACTGCTACATTACTTCAAAAGCCAACTTTTGAAATGGAAAAAAGAAGTGAAGACAGTCCTTTACAGCATTGAGAATCAAATGGAAGACGTGGATCCTGGACTTGCTGCAATAATACTCATGATTGCGTACTTCAAAGAAAAGGAAGATGCCTTTTTCCTCTTGGCTGATGTAACTAATTCAATTGTACAATAATACCACAAAATCATTTTTTTAATGAATGTAGTATTTCTAATTTGCAGTGTTTTCTGTTTTTGTTGCAGGAAACTTCCACTCAGGCAGACATTGAGGCCCAGATTTCCCTGCCTAGCACTGCAAGGCTTATCATGCTGGGTAAGATCCCAGCACCAGACAAAACACAACAGACACCACTTTAAAGGGATAGTTCACCCAAAAATGAAAATTGTGTCATTAATTACTCACCCTCATGTCGTTCTAAACCCGAGAGACTGTTCATCTTCATAACACAAATTAAGATATTTTGGATGAAATCCGAGAGCTCTCTGACCCTCCGTAGACAGCAACACAACTGAAATGTTCCTAGGTAGCAAGGACATCTGCATCACTGGCTCACCCCGTCTGCCGTGGCATCATTGTAAAGAGAGTATCACAATGCAGCGTGTGCTTTCTCAGCATGTAAACGACACATGTGCATGCGTGTTCAACGTAAGCAGCAGCGCGAGCATGCCACAATGGCAGCACGCCACAGCAGACGGGATGAGGAAGAGACGAATTGTTGAATAAATTAATTATTTTTGTTTTCTTTGCGCACAATAGGTATTCTCGTAGCTTTGTAAAATGACTGTAAAATTTTAATGATAATTTTAATGATTTTAATTTTAATGATGCCCTTGCCATTTTTCTGGGCCTGGGAACATTTCAGTTGTGTTGCTGTGTATGGGGGGTCAGAGAGCTCTTGGATTTCATCAAAAATATCTTAATTTGTGTTTATAAGATGAATGGAGGTCTTACTGTGTTTGGAACAACATGAGGGTGAGTAATCAATGATATAATTGTAATTTTTGGGAACTATTCCTTTAAAGGGGTCAAATAATGCTGCTAAAAAGAACATCATTTTGTGTATTTTGTGTGATGTGTTTACACGGTTCAAGTTTTAAACAAAATCATTATTTTTCTACATACTGTACATTATTGTAGTTTCCCTCTGCCCCATCTTTCTGAAGTGCATCAATTTTTACAAAGCTCATCACTCTAAAAAGTACGGTGTGCTCTGATTATGTAGTGCATTGTGATTGGCCATGTTTGAATGAGGCATTTTAGAAAGGCGTGGGTTTAAGACGTTAATCTTTGCAACTTTACAGATCTTATATATGTATGAACAGCTTGTAACACTCCAAAGACAAAGGAAAACATGAAATTGCATCATATGACCCCTTTAAGGGAATAGTTCACTAATACATAAAGATTTTCCTGTAATGTTAATGACATTTCAGATATACATGACTTCCTTTCTTTAGTTTACAGACAGAGTTATATTAAATAATATACTGACTTCTCCTAACTTCGTAATGGCATTTTATTGGGGCCATGCTTTCACAGCTTGATTTCATTTTGTGAAGATACACACATATATAAACAAACATTCATGAGAAATTCAAGAACCATTGAGATTTAGTGTTACTGATGTGCCACAATATTTAAACTGACTTTATTTGTGGGATTATCTGTTGACATTTATTTGTTAGTCAGTGGTCTCAAACTCAGTTCACAGTTCTGCAGAGTTTAAAAGAGTTGTGATTTTTGCATGTGCATTACCTGGTTGTGCATGAGATAATTTTCATACTGTAGATTTTTTTAAATATCCAAGTGTGCATGTTCAGAGTACTCCTGACAAATTAACTGGGTCAAAGCAAATAAGGCAGCACAAAGTTAGGACTTCATACAAATATGCTGTATGGGTGTGATATCTCATTTATATCAAACGTCTAACTGTGGTGTTAAGGGTAGTCATGTGAGCAAGTCATTTTTATTCAAAACCATGCTAGAAAACTAATGTATAATTTCTCACAAACATTTGCACATATATTATGATCTTAATGTGTGGCTTAATTTTTGCTAATTATGTCTGAAAATTAGGCGTGCCCCATGATTGGGTCATTTTAATTGCTTCTTGTTATGTAAAATGTTTAACCCTTTCCAGTTGAATGCTGTGCAGTGTCAATTTAATTTTCAGGAGAGTCCATACTGGGAGCAGAAAAGTGGATGCTTTCTATTGAGGGTAGAGTTGTCCTCCAGCTCAGTGATGTTTCAGATTTTACTTCTGCTCTTGCTGTCCTTTTTGGTTCCTACTACGTGTTCAATATTGAATATCCAGAAGAGGCAGCCACTACCCTGGAATTTATCCAGAGGTAAGAAGTTACTTGTTCTTGATATTCTTCACTGGGTTGAAGTGATTTTCCTTATATAAGACAAAACAAAAAATAATAATTTAAAGGTGAAATGACATAAGGAATCAAATTTCCCTTAAGATCACATATTTGTCATCTTGAGAACAACCTGTTTTACTCTGCACACAGAAAAAGTGTTCACCAGTAATTAGAACATATAAATGAATCACTAGTGATCACCAAAACTGTTCTCTATTGTGTCAGAAGCAAAGTAAAAGCATTTCACTTTTAGTCTTTTAAACGGATTCATTGCGACCTACTATTTGCATAGATTGACACTTTATCAGCATGTTTCTAACACATATACCAATATACAGTGTTAGCTGTACTTAGTTTTTTAACCTGGGTTAACAACACTTCTAGACAGGTTCTAGTTCAAGTTTCTTTGGTTCAGTTTTTTGTTCATTTGTATTATTAATTGTTATCCTTGTTATCTCTTTTTTTTGTTTTCCTTTAGTTTTCCCTATTGTGTTATTCTTAGTTTCTATAGTTGTGGATTATCATCACCTTTGTCTCATTTAGTTTACTCATTAGTCATTAGTTTGCATTGTGGGACTGGGTATTGCGGCCAATTTTGCAATTTGATTCTCATTTATGCGATTTCAATTCAATTACGATTTTGACTTGATTTGATTAGTCATTAAAAATGTAACTCTGCAGACACAGAAATCATATTTAGATATAAATGCTGGCTAATGAAATCATTCAACTTATTATAACTCCAACATATTGACATTAACGTAATTATCTTTAATTATTATATACTTTAACTTTTAAAAATAAACATTGTAACAAGCAATCATAAATATGCACAAAGTAAGCACAAACTGCACATACACATTACTGTAAAAAAAAAACTAAAAAATAAACTGTATTTACCATAAACTGTTCAACAATAATATGCAAGCAACATGCATGTACATGCTTGTGTTTTTGAGGAAATTGTATTTATGCATGGTTAGTTGAACATAAAATAAGTTCATTAAATAAGTCGATAAATGCGGTCCGAAAACACATTAAACATACAGTCAGGTCCATATATATTTGGACTCTGAAACAATTTTCATAATTTCGGCTCTGTATAGCACTAGAATATATTTAAAATGAAACAATCAAGATGAAATTGTAGTGCAGACTTTGAGCTTTAACTCAAAGGGTTGAACAAAAATATAACACAAAATGCTAAGGAATTACAACCATTTATATACACGGATTCCCAATTTTCAGGGGCTCAAAAGTAATAGGACAAATAAATATAATTCTAAATAAAATGTTCATTTTTAATACTTTTTGAGAATCCTTTGCAGGCAATGACTGCCTTAAATCTGGAACTCATGGACATCACCAGAGACTGGGTTTATCTCTTTTGTGATGCTCTGCCAGGCCTTTACTACAGCTGACTCCAGTTGTTGTTTGTTTGTGGATCTTTCTGCTTTTGGTTTTGTCTTCAGCAAGTGAAATGCATGCTCATCAAGTTGAAATCAGAAGATTAACTTGGCTATTGCAGAATATTCTGCTTTTGTACTTTCAAAAGCTCTTGGGTTGCTTTTGCTGTTGTCAGCAATTCCATGCAGCCTCAATCACCTTGGTCACCAGTCACAACACACCACACATCACACTCTCACACAAAAACTGATTACCCGCACTTGCTGACTGCAATCAGCTCACTTTTATAAGCATGCTCCTTACAGTTCCATGTCTTCCTGTCTACCGTTTATAAACTATTCCAGACTCTCCGTGTTACTCTTACCTGTGGATACTTGTCTCTGACGAATCCTCCAACACTGTACTCCTTCACTTTTGGTCAACTAACTCTGCATCTCCTGCAAAGATACACATCAGCAAACAGCTAAGAACTTTTGAACTGTCCATTGTGTTTGATTCTCACCTGACATTGCTCCATATGACCTGCTTCCATGAACCAGCCAATAAATCTGCTTGTTGTTTTACTTACCTGTTGTCTCTGGCTCAATCTGTGACAGAAGACTGGACCTGGAACATTTACATCCATGGATCCCCGGCTTCCTAGAGGTTTTCGAGGAACTTGTCAACACCCTCCGAGCCTCTCTCATGCCAGTCACAACCCCTCAATCTGCCTCTGTGAGTTCCATGGCCCTTCCTGCTTCCTTGGCCCTTCCAGATGGTGAAACATCCCTATTGAACAGGATTCATGATTGAGGTGTTCCGGGAGTTTCTCCACCACATTGTAGTTGTCTTCATCAACAATATATTCATCTACTTCCGGAACTTGGCCGAACATCACCATCACATGAAGCAGGTCCTCCAGAGGCTCTGTCAACAACATCTCTATCTCAAGCTGGAGAAAGTTGAATTCCATCACCCCACCATGCAGTTCCTCCATTACATTATCAGCCAGGAATGAATTCAGATGGACCAGGGGATGATAAAAGCGATTAAGGACCTCAAACTGTGAAGGAGCTTCATAGTTTCCTGGCATTTGCAAACTTTTATCGGCGTTTCGATACTGGTGGCCCAGTATGTTCCGTGATGTCAGAGGTATGTCCAGAGTTGCTCAGTCTACGCCAAAACTCCTCGTCACCTCCCCGTAAGGCAAGCTCGTGCCCCTACCCATACCCTACAGGCCCTGGTCTTACATTGGGATTAACTTTGTGACTGACCTACCCAACTCAGATGGGCATACCTGCATCCTAGTCACAGTACATCATTTCTCGAAGGCTTGTACAGTAAACTAATTCCCCTCAAGTAATTGCCAACTGTGTTAGAGACTGCGGAAAACCTGTTAACTCTTGTCTTTAGGAACTATGGTATCCCAGAAGACAGTTTCAGACCGGGGCCCACAATTTATCTCACACGTCTAGAAAGTCTTCTTCCGACAGTTAGGGGTCACAGTGAGCTTGTCTTCTGGCTACCAGTTCAAGGTGTGGACTACTGGTTCCAAGCAAGCGAGGGAGTCAGCTAGGGCTGCAACTAACGATTATTTTGATAATCGATTAGTTGGTCGATTGTTTTTTTCGATTAATCGATTAGTTGGCTTTAAAAATCCAATGTTTATTTTTTTGTCAAAATCACACTATTCCACATTCTGAATGCTATGAAAACACAGTGCTTAACAATTTATTAGACCACCTGTTGTAATAAAGAGAAAAGACAAATATCTAAAGAAAAACACACTATAACTAGCATAAAATACAGTGTTTCTGCTATTTATTCTGCCGTGGCGGTGTTTAGTGTCCCGCCAACAGCAGCAGCAGCGAACGCAAGTGCCTTCAGCAGAGTTCCGCGTTCAAATGTCGCAGTAGGCTTAAGCTGGCCGCAAAGCCCCAGCTAAAGCAGTTACCATGAATGTGCCGGGGGAAAAAGTAAGGAGATATTCAAATTATTTATTAATAAACTAGTATTTTCTGAGTCCGTGTCGCAAAGATGAAGTTGGCGATCCTGACTCGCCATCTGCTCACTGGACGCGCTTTTAATGCCTTAATGCATCTTTATGGATTAGGCCTATAGCTAATGACAGAGTTTTGTTTTCGATTTGAATTATTTTGTTTTATAGTGGTGAAGTAATAATTTAAAATAAATTTATTACTCTTACCTTTATGAGCAAAAATGAAGTTTCACATGGCGCTGGCGCCTCCATGTCGTGCAAAGCCCACTTCAGCTTTCACTCTCCGCACAAACGATTGGATTTGCGCCTATTAGTACACATTTATCTAGGTTAAACGAATAAACTTATATTGTGATATGCTTTAAGTTTTTCATATCTATGGATTTTAGTTTAAATCGTGATGGCTTGAGAAGGCTAAATTGATCTGTCTGCCGCTGGCCGCTTGGTCGTTACTTTAAAAAACAAAAACTTGAATTTCACAAACAAAACGTGTTCCAAATATATTTCTAAATTAACTTTATAAATTAAAGAAGCAAAAATAAATGTAATTACTTTGCTATTAAAAACAGCAGCTGTGCAATGGGGAAGAGAAAGAGAAAAAAGACAGATTCCAGTCGGACACGGGCCAGTAATTCTGATGAGCTGTCGAGGTTGTTAGGAATTTTTTGGAACGAATGTTTGTTTAATAGCCTATTTAACACTTATTTAGGCTACTTTCATATTTAAATGTATTATTTCTTTGATTTATTTTAGTGTTTTGTAGGCTGCTTGTTCACTGACGGAATTGCTAAAATAAACACGCACGTTTGTTAATAATGTTTGAGCCTCATTTATTTTGATATATACTGCTAAAAAAAAAATAAAGGGAACACTTGGAGTTACATTGTGTTGTTTCAGTGTTCCCTTTATTTTTTTTGAGCAGTGTATATAAAAACACCGCGCCACTGGCGGTAGTTGGTCCATTACCACCGCGGTGGTAAAAATCTCACCGTCACAGCCCTACTTTACAGTTCCTACCTTTCATAAATACGTGCACTACATGTTGTATTTTAAATCTAAATTTAACATTCAACGACACATGTTTCAGCACAATGAATGTTTTTGCGCTGAGTATTAATTGTCTCCCTGTCTGTGTTCCGGCTGTCTGACACGCTCATTCAGTAAAGATTTAAACTTAACACAGACTGTCAGAATGGACTTTTATGCATAAATGGAAATGCTTGTGTGAATTTGTGACATTTACAGATAAGGATATGACCGTAAACTGAAAGTTTTCATGCTGAGGATGCAAACGGATCTGTCAAAGCGCCTCACAGGGCAATTACGCTATTAGCTTAAAGTTTAAAATAAGGAATTCTCATGTTTTGGGATCACGTAACTCTCCTGCAGCATCTCATTCTGTTTCTTACACTATTTTTAGATGCATTATGTCTGTAGAAATGTGTCATTCAGTGCTGTAATTTGACGTGATTCTCTGAAGTTGTACGTGCACTGTGGGCGGACCGATTAATCGATAATGAAAATCGTTGATGGCGATTTTAATTATCGATAATAATCGATTTTATCGATTAGTTGTTGCAGCCCTAGAGTCAGCTCACGTCCACCTCCAACGTGCAGTGCGGAGACACAAGATCCACGAATCCCACGCAGCCTCAGTCACCTCAGTCACAATACACCACAGATCACACTCACCCGAATACTGATTACCTGCAACTACTGACTGCAATCAACTCACCTTTATAAGCATGCTCCTCACAGTCCCACACTGTCCGGTCTACCATTCACATCCATGAACTGTTCCAGATTCTCTGTGTTACACTTACCTGTTGATACTTACCTGCAACGAATCCTCCGACGCTGTACTCCTTCATTTTAGGTCAAAGAACTCTGCATCTCCTGCAAAGATACACAACACATCAGCAAACAGCTAAGAACTTTTTAACTGTCCACTGTGTTTGATTCTCACCTGCCAGTGTTCCATACGATCTGCTTCCATGAACCTGCCAATAAATCTGCCTGTTGTTTCACTTACATGTTGTCTCTGGCTCAATCTGTGACAGCTGTATGTTTTGAGTCATCGTCTATTTATACTATGAAACGCCACCCAATCAAGTTTGTTCCATTTCACTGAATCTGGACAGACAGTATATCCATGTACACTTCAGAATTCTTTCGGCTACTTCTGTCACGTCACCACTAAACACCAGTAACCCAGTGCCACTGGAAGCGATGCATGCTCATGCCATCACACTGCTCCACCATGTTTGACAGATTATGCTGTATGCTTTGGATTGTGAGCTGTTCCAAGCCTTCTCCATACTTTTTTCTTCCTGTCATTCTGGTACAGGTTAATCCTAATTTCAGCCATCCAAAGAATGCTTTTCCAGAAGTGGTCTGGCTTTTTCAGATTTTTTTTTTTTTTGGCAAAGTCTAATCTGGCCTTGTTTGCATCTTGTGGTGAACCTTCTGTATTTGCTCTAGTGAAGTCTTCTCTTGATTGTAGACTTTGACAATGACACACCTACCTCCTGGAGAGTGTTCTTCACTTGGCTGGATGTTGTGAAAGGGTTTCTCTTTACCATGGAGTGGATCATCCAATCATCCACTGCTGTTGTCCTCTGAGAACGTCTAGGCCTTTTTATGTTGCTGAGCTTTTTCTCAGAATGTACCAAACTGTTGATTTGGCCACTCCTAATATTCCTGCTATCTCTCTGATAGATTAATTTGGTGTTTCTTGCATGCATAGCTTTTTTGACCGCATGATGTGGGTGCAGAGCAGCAGCTTCCAAATACAAATGGCACACTTATGGTTTCTTGAAAAGGGGGCCTGCGGCCTTGTGCCTATGACGAATCACAGCTGTACTAATATACAGCCATATCTCAAGTCTATTAGTGTGATATTGCTCATATATATACATTAGTTTTTATATATTACAAACTTTTTTCAAAACATAAAATGTACGTTTGTTATGATAACAACAATAAAAAAGCTTCCTTTGCCAAATGCATTCTAAATGCATGTGCCCTGCTCACTCATAGTGTAAAGTCCAAGGGCTCTGCCCTTCGAAGGGAGTAGAGGATGATCACTTCCATTTGGAATTTGCCCTGTGACGGTTCGGTACAAATACACTTACTATTACACCCCTAATTATAATGTATCATAATTGTTGTTATGATTATTTATAAAATGATATAACACATAAGTTTTTTATAATGCATTATGCATTCATTATAATGCCTTAAATATACCCTTGTAATGTTTTATAAATAAATATGGGCTTTATAGAAAGTGTTACTAAAATTTGCACGGTTTTTCTCCTTATGGTAATCCATGATGTCTTATATTTACAGATTCTTCATCAGAATAAACCCTGAACAAAGTAAATGCAGTTCAAAAACCCAAGTGAGCAGACTCAGGGAAAACAGTTCAGCGAAAAAAATCAAGCCCTAAATCCACACGTGGCATCGATTATTCGAGACTTCATTGAGTTCGACTGGCAAAACAACTGAAGAGAAAAAGACTATCCATGAAAGACAGTACACATGTACTCATCACCCCAGCATGTGAAGTAGTACATACTCCTAAATTACATCTAAATATGTAATGATGTAACGTGGACGCTGAGGCGGCGTTAGAATCCAGATGCAGAAGTTTATTAAAAACAACAGCAAACATACACGATAAACCAGGCAGAGGGTCAATAACCGGAACAGCAGTCCAAAAACGTAAACGTAATCCAAGCAGCAAAGTGAATACACAGGCAATGGGTCAAAAGCCGTGAAGTCAGTCCAAACAAGCAAACAATCCGACAGGGGTAATCCGTAAACTCAAATATCCAAAAACAAAGCAAGACAGCAACAGGTAATCCAACAGAGTAAATAAAGAACGCTCGGTAAAGCAGGTGAAACTGGCAATACTTCGCGAAGTATTGAGCACATGGCCAGTCTTTAAATAGTGCCAAACAGGAAGTAGCAGTAGAAGCAGCAGAGGGAGCGTGCAGGCAGTCCTAGGGTGAGGGCTCCCTCTGCTGGCTTGGCATTACAAATGAGTGCATAATAATAACATTTTATGTAATTTAGATCTTTTTGTTTATCTAGACAATATTGACTTGATGAATTGATGAATCTGAGAAACAATTTAAATTAACTTTTTTTTTAATTTAGTTCCATAGTTTTTTTTCCACAGTATATACACATTTCCAGAGTGTTTTATATATTATATATCATATTTTATACTTAATTAAAAATGCTTTGAATATGTTTAATTGTTGTTTGTGATTTTTGATGATAACAAAGATAAGCTTAATTGTTGTTTGTTATATAAATAGAACGATTTTCAGAATCTGAAAAATTGAAGTTGCTATACGTTTACCAACCATGCTACTAGTATGAATTAGCACAAACCAGAGCAAGTTTAAACCATTTAGCAAAATACTTAAAACTAGCTAAAAACCTTGGCTAAAACCAGTTATTTTGCAAAAAAAAAAAAAAGCTAAAAACAGCTAAACAAAATGTTATTGCATAAATTAGCATATTGCTAGTATTAGATGGATAGGCAGACAGAAAAAGAGAGAGATAGATAGATAGATAAGGTGTTTGCTAGGGTGTAGCTAACATACTCAAAGTGGTTGATAGGGTGTTGATATTCATGTTACTAGGGTACTTGGGCTGATTGCTATATGGTCACTAAGCATTACTACTACTGTGAATTAGCACAAACCAACAAAAAACAGTTAAAGCCAGCTGATTCAGTAAAAAAGCAGCTAAAACCACTTAAATTAGAAAAAATGCTAAAAACGGCTGATTTAGCTAAAATGATCAGCTAAAAACCACCTAAACCCAGCTAAAAAAGGCTGTTTTAAGAAAAAAAAAACAGCTAAAACCAATTGATTTAGCAACAGCCAGCTACAACTATAGCTAAATCCAGCTAAAAAAAAACTGCTAAACCACGTAAAACCCATCTAAACTAAACCTAGCTAAAACTATCTAACCCCAGCTAAAAAACAGCTAAAACCTAAAGCTCTAAACTAACTTTTAGGAAAAACTAGATAAAAAACAGCTAGAAACCAGGTAAAACTAGCTAAAACCAGCTATTTTAAGACAAAATGCCAACTAAAACCAATTGATTTAGCAAATAAAAACAGCTAAAACCAGGTGAAACTAGCCAGAAACAAGCTATTTTAAGAAAAAATCCAGCTGAAACCAATTAATTTAGCAAAAACCAGGTAAAACTAGCCAGAAACCAGCTATTTTAAGACAGAAGGCCAACTAAAACCAATTGATTTAGCAAAAACCAGGTAAAACTAGCTAAAACCAGCTCTTTTAAGCAAAAGGCCAGCTAAAACCAATTGATTTAACAAAAACCAGCTAAAAAAACCTGCCAAAACCAGGTAAAACTAGCTAAAACCAGCTGTTTTAAGAACAAGGCAGCTAAAACCAGTAAATTTAGCGAAAACCAGCAAAAACAGTGTCTTCCCTTTACACTACATACAATTAAAGCAGTGATGCTCATTACAGTACTGTGATTATTACTATAATAAAAAATTACAGTAGTACAGTAAGTTACTGTGATTAATCTTACAGTCAGCATACTGTGGGATATATTACAGCAACTTACTTGCCAATTGCTGCCAGCAAGTTGCTGTAAATTTCATAGTTATCTTGTTACAGTGTAGTAATGTCCCGTCATCAGGATGCGCTACCATCCTTCACACTAGACCAATTTGAATATTAAGGTGGGGATTAAGGACAAGAGTTCGTCAGGAAGCCAGTTTATTTCCTCGCCTGAAGGACGCTTCTTCTTACAAGGACTGGTTGATGGCTTGATCAAAAGGTTGTTTCTTTTTACAGTATGAAGTCTGCATGCTTATACTAAGAATTTTGCACCCATACATGTCAGGGGATGAGCGCCCCATGCTAATCGGCATAAAACCAGCACCAGCAGCACCCTAAGCCTTCTCTGATTGGTCTCCCATCCAAGGACAGACCGGGCAGGTGCCTGATTAGCTTTACAGAGTAAGCAGACTCGGTAACACTTTATAATAATGTTCAGTTGTAAGTCATTTATAAGTGATTAGTTAATGATGAAATAAGCATTTACAAAACATTGACAAATGATTGTTAAGTGATATGCTAACAATCTGTGTATGTTTTGTTAATTCATTTACAAGTCAGTTACAAGATCATTTACAAGTAATTAATGATGAACTAATAATTAACAAAACATGACTATGTGTTTATAAATGATTAATAAGTGATATGTTGAAAAGCACAAAAATGCAATTATTCTAAAACTATTTTCTTTTTTTAAGTAATAATAAATTATTTGCTGTTAAGCGAATGAACGTGTAAACGCTTTCTCTCTACAGCACAGATGTGTTCTGTGTGGAGTGTGTGGGATCGAGTGATAATGTGAACCAGTTTTACCCTCTACTGAAGATCACATCAGGTGCACAGCACTGAAATACTCCATGTGTTTACCATCTTTACCCTCACCAGTCAGGCCTTACATTGCACTGCACACAACAATTATTCAAAACCTGTTGTGTAAATGCATGAATAAATCATTTACAAATATTTCTGCATCCCCTAATCTAAAGTGTAAACTACTCATCAGTTGTAAATGTTTTACATACCTGCCGGTTACAGGTTGTGTGGCTATACACACTGGTGGTGAAAGATCTATGAATGATGAGTAAAACATTTACAACTGATGAATTGTTTACACTTTAGATTAGGGGATGCAGAAAGATTTGTAAATGATTTATTCATGATGTGATCTTCAGTGGAGGGTAAACATTTCAATGATTGAGATTTTAATTATTTATAATTGATTAATAATTTATTAACTAGTAACTTATTAACCATTGACTAAGGATCTGTTTGATTATTTCATGATATGCTATTTTTTTATTTAAAGATAACTTACGACAGATTTGTAAATCGTTAGCATATTACTTAATTATTTGTGAATGTATTCTGATGTTTTGTAAATTTTTAGTTCATCATTATCTAATCACTTGTAAATGATTTATAACTTAATCTACAAAGCATAGATAAAAATACTAACATATCACTTATTAATCGTTTTTGAATGCATAGTCATGTTTTATAAACGATTAGTTAATCATTAACTAATTACTTGTAAATTACTTGCAAATGAATTAACAAAACATACACAAATTGTTAGGATATCACTTAGTAATCTTTTATGAATGTTTTGTAAATGATTATTTCATCATTAGCTAATTGCTTATAAGTGACTTACAACTGAACGTTATTATGAAGTGTTACCGCAGACTCTGGCTACTGCAGGCAATGGACTTGCTTTTGCTTTGAGCCTTTGAATACAGCTGCTCTAATAGAGGGGTAGCGCATCCTGACAGCCTCAATATGGCCGTCAGGATGCGCTACCATCTTAAACAATAGGTCAAGATGATTGCATACATGTCAGTGAATGAGCGCCCCCTGCTGGTTGGCCAAAATATAACTGGCCCCAGCAGCATGCTAGGTTTTCTCACATTGGTCAGCCACCAAGTACAGACCAGGCTCTGGTCTCCTTAGCTTTTAGTGATGAACCAGACTATGGCTACTGCATTCAAAAGACATACCTGCTGTTGGTCCCTTAATAAAGCTGTTCCAACAGAGGAGTAGCGCATGCTGACAAGGTCAATACCCGTCATCAGGATGCGCTACCATCCTTCACACTAGGCCAATTTGAAAATTAAGGTGGGGATTAAGGACAAGAGTTCGTCAGGAAGCCAGTTTATTTCCTCGCCTGAAGGACGCTTCTTCTTACAAGGACTGTTTGATGGCTTGATCAAAAGGTTGTTTCTTTTTACAGAATGAAGTCTGCATGCTTATACTAAGAATTTTGCACCCATACATGTCAGGGGATGAGCGCCCCATGCTGATTGGCATAAAACCAGCACCAGTAGCACCCTAAGCCTTCTCTGATTGGTATCCCATCCAAGGACAGACCAGGCAGTTGCCTGCTTAGCTTTACAGAGTAAACAAACACTGGCCACTGCTGGCAAAGGACTTGCTTTTGCTTTGGGCCTTGAATACAGCTGCTCTAATAGAGGGGTAGAGCATCCTGATAACCTCAATATGGCCGTCAGGATGCGCTACCATCTTAAACAATAGGTCAAGATGATTGCAAACATGTCAGTGAATAAGTGCCCCCTACTGGTCAGCCAAAAAATAATTCGCCCCAGCAGCATGCTAGGTCCTCTCATATTGGTCAGCCACCAAGTCCAGCCAAGTACAGACTAGGCTCCTCTGTCCTTAGCTTTTAGCAAGGAACCAGACTCTGACTATTGCATGCAAAAGACATATTTGCTGTGGGTCCCTTAATAAAGCTGCTTCAACAGAGAGGTAGCTTATGCAGATAAGCTCAATACCCACAGTCAGGATGCAATACCATCCTTAACACTAGGCCAAGTTGAATATTAAGGTGGGGATTAAGGACAAGAGTTCGTCAGGAAGCCAGTTTATTTCCTCACCTGAAGGACGCTTCTTCTTACAAGGACTGTTTGATGGCTTGATCAAAAGGTTGTTTGTTTTTACAGTATGAAGTCTGCATGCTTATACTAAGAATTTTGCACCCATACATGTCAGGGGAAGAGCGCCCCATGCTGATCGACATAAAACCAGCAGCAGCACCCTAAGCCTTCTCTGATTGGTCTCCCATCCAAGGACAGACCGGGAAGGTGCCTGATTAACTTTACAGAGTAAGCAAACTCTGGCCACTGCAGGCAAAGGACTTGCTTTAGCATTGGGCCTTGAATACAGCTGCTCTAATAGAGGGGTAGCGTATCCTGATAGCCTCAATATGGCCGTCAGGATGCGCTACCATCTTAAACAGTAGGTCAAGATGATTGCATACATGTCAGTGAATAAGTGCCCCCTACTGGTCAGCCAAAAAATAATTCACCCCAGCAGCATGCTAGGTCCTCTCATATTGGTCAACCACCAAGTCCAGCCAAGTACAGACTAGACTCCTCTGTACTTAGCTTTTAGCAAGGAACCAGACTCTGACTATTGCATGCAAAAGACATACTTGCTGTTGGTCCCTTAATAAAGCTGCTTCAACAGAGAGGTAGCTTATGCAGACAAGCTCAATACCTGCAGTCAGGATGCGATACCATCCTTAACACTAGGCCAAGTTGAATATTAAGGTGGGGATTATGGACAAGAGTTTGTCAGGAAGCCAGTTTATTTTCTCACCTGAAGGCCGCTTCTTCTTACAAGGACTGTTTGATGGCTTGATCGAAAGATTGTTTGATTTTACAGTATGAAGTCTGCATGCTTATACTAAGAATTTTGCACCCATACATGTCAGGGGATGAGTGCCCCCAGCATAAAGCCAGCACCAGCAGCACCCTAAGACTTCTCTGACTGGTCTCCCATCCAAGGACAGACCAAGCAGGTGCCTGCTTAACTTTACAGCATAAGCAGACTCTGGCCACTGCAGGCAAAGGACTTGCTTTTGCATTGGGTGTTTGAATATAGCTGCTCTAATAGAGGGGTAGCGCATCCTGATAGCCTCAATATGGCCGTCAGGATGCGCTACCATCTTAAACAATAGGTCAAGATGATTGCATACATGTCAGTGAATAAGTGCCCCCTACTGGTCAGCCAAAAAATAATTCGCCCCAGCAGCATGCTAGGTCCTCTCATATTGGTCAGCCAGCCAAGTACAGACTAGGCTCTCTGTCCTTAGCTTTTAGCAGGGAACCAGACTCTGACTATTGCATGCAAAAGACATACTTACTGTCGGTGCCTTAATAAAGCTGCTTCAACAGAGAGGTAGCTTATGCAGACAAGCTCAATACCTGCAGTCAGGATGCACTACCATCCTTAACACTAGGCCAAGTTGAATATTAAGGTGGGGATTATGGTCAAGAGTTCGTCAGGAAGCCAGTTTATTTTCTCACCTGAAGGCCGCTTCTTCTTACAAGGACTGTTTGATGGCTTGATCGAAAGGTTGTTTCTTTTTACAGTATGAAGTCTGCATGCTTATACTAAGAATTTTGCACCCATACATGTCAGGGGATGAGCGCCCCATGCTGATTGGCATAAAACCAGCACCAGCAGCACCCTAAGCCTTCTCTGATTGGTCTCCCATCCAAGGACAGACCAGGCAGGTGCCTGCTTATCTTTACAGAGTAAGCAAACTCTGGCCACTGCAGGCAAAGGACTTGCTTTTGCTTTGGACCTTGAATACAGCTGCTCTAATAGAGGGGTAGCGCATCCTGATAGCCTCAATATGGCCGTCAGGATGTGCTACCATCCAAAACAATAGGTCAAGATGATTGCATACATGTCAGTGAATAAGTGCCCCCTACTGGTCAGCCAAAAAATAATTCGCCCCAGCAGCATGCTAGGTCCTCTCATATTGGTCAGCTACCAAGTATAAGACCAGGCTCTGGTCTCCTTACCTTTTAGTGACGAACCAGACTATGGCTACTGCATTCAAAACACATACCTGCTGTTGGTCCCTTAATAAAGCTGTTCCAACAGAGGGGTAGCGCATGCTGACAAGGTCAATACCCGTCATCAGGATGCGCTACCATACTTAACATGAGGCCAAGTTGAATATTAAGGTGGGGATTAAGGACAAGAGTTCGTCAGGAAGCCAGTTTATTTCCTCGCCTGAAGGACGCTTCTTCTTACAAGGACTGTTTAATGGCTTGATCAAAAGGTTGTTTCTTTTTACATTATGAAGTCTGCATGCTTATACTAAGAATTTTGCACCCATACATGTCAGGGGATGAGCGCCCCATGCTGATGGCATAAAACAGCACCAGCAGCACCCTAAGCCTTCTCTGATTGGTCTCCCATCCAAGGACAGACCAGGCAGGTGCCTGCTTAACTTTACAGAGTAAGCAAACTCTGGCCACTGCAGGCAAAGGACTTGCTTTTGCTTTGGACCTTGAATACAGCTGCTCTAATAGAGGGGTAGCGCATCCTGATAGCCTCAATATGGCCGTCAGGATGCGCTACCATCTTAAACAATAGGTCAAGATGATTGCATACATGTCAGTGAATAAGTGCCCCCTACTGATCAGCCAAAAAATAATTCGCCCCAGCAGCATGCTAGGTCCTCTCATATTGGTCTGCTACCAAGTATAGACCAGGCTCTGGTCCCCTTACCTTTTAGTGACGAACCAGACAATGGCTACTGCATTCAAAACACATACCTGCTGTTGGTCCCTTAATAAAGCTGTTCCAACAGAGGGGTAGCGCATGCTGACAAGGTCAATACCCGTCATCAGGATGCGCTACCATACTTAACATGAGGCCAAGTTGAATATTAAGGTGCGGATTAAGGACAAGAGTTCGTCAGGAAGCCAGTTTATTTCCCCGCCTGAAGGACGCTTCTTCTTACAAGGACTGTTTGATGGCTTGATCAAAAGGTTGTTTCTTTTTACAGTATGAAGTCTGCATACTTATCCTAAGAATTTTGCACCCATACATGTCAGGGGATGAGCGCCCCATGCTGATCAGCATAAAACCAGCACCAGCAGCAGCAGCACCCTAAGCCTTCTCTGATTGGTCTTCCATCCAAGCACAAACCAGGCAGGTGCCTGCTTAGCTTTACGGAGTAAGCAAACTCTGGCCACTGCAGGCAAAGGACTTCCTTTTCCTTTGGACCTTGAATACAGCTGGTCTAATAGAGGGGTAGCGCATCCTGATAGCCTCAATATGGCCGTCAGGATGCGCTACCATCTTAAAGAATAGGTCAAGATGATTGCATACATGTCAGTGAATAAGTGCCCCGTACTGGTCCGCCAAAAAATAATTCGCCCCAGCAGCATGCTAGGTCCTCTCATATTGGTCAGCCACCAAGTCCAGCCAAGTACAGACTAGGCTCCTCTGTCCTTAGCTTTTAGCAAGGAACCAGACTCTGACTATTGCATGTAAAAAAGACATACTTACTGTCGGTGCCTTAATAAACCTGCTTCAACAGAGAGGTAGCTTATGCAGACAAGCTCAATACCCGCAGTTAGGATGCACTACCATCCTTAACACTAGGCCAAGTTGAATATTAAGGTGGGGATTAAGGTCAAGAGTTCGTCAGGAAGCCAGTTTATTTCCTCGCCTGAAGGACGCTTCTTCTTACAAGGACTGTTTGATGGCTTGATCGAAAGGTTGTTTCTTTTTACAGTATGAAGTCTGCATGGTTATACTAAGAATTTTGCACCCATACATGTCAGGGGATGAGCGCCCCATGCTGATCGGCATAAAACCAGCACCAGCAGCACCCTAAGCCTTCTCTGATCGGTCTCCCATCCAAGGACAGACGAGGCAGGTGCCTGCTTAACTGTACAGAGTAAGCAAACTCTGGCCACTGCAGGCAAAGGACTTGCTTTTGCTTTGGATCTTGAATACAGCTGCTCTAATAGAGGGGTAGCGCATCCTGATAGCCTCAATATGGCCGTCAGGATGTGCTACCATCCAAAACAATAGGTCAAGATGATTGCATACATGTCAGTGTATAAGTGCCCCCTACTGGTCAGCCAAAAAATAATTCGCCCCAGCAGCATGCTAGGTCCTCTCATATTGGTCAGCTACCAAGTACAGACCAGGCTCAGGTCTCCTTACCTTTTAGTGATGAGCCAGACTATGGCTACTGCATTCAAAAGACATACTTACTGTCGGTGCCTTAATAAAGCTGCTTCAACAGAGAGGTAGCCTATGCAGACTAGCTCAATACCTGCAGTCAGGATGCACTACCATCCTTAACACTAGGCAAAGTTGAATATTAAGGTGGGGATTATGCTCAAGAGTTCGTCAGAAAGCCAGTTTATTTTCTCACCTGAAGGCCGCTTCTTCTTACAAGGACTGTTTGATGGCTTGATCGAAAGGTTGTTTGTTTTTACAGTATGAAGTCTGCATGCTTATACTAAGAATTTTGCACCCATACATGTCAGGGGATGAGTGCCCCCAGCATAAAGCCAGCACCAGCAGCACCCTAAGACTTCTCTGACTGGTCTCCCATCCAAGGACAGACCAAGCAGGTGCCTGCTTAACTTTACAGAGTAAGCAGACTCTGGCCACTGCAGACAAAGGACTTGCTTTTGCTTTGGTTGTTTGAATACAGCTGCTCTAATAGAGGGGTAGCGCATCCTGATAGCCTCAATATGGTCGTCAGGATGCGCTACCGTCTTAAACAATAGGTCAAGATGATTGCATACATGTCAGTGAATAAGTGCCCCCTACTGGTCAGCCAAAAAATAATTCGCCCCAGCAGCATGCTAGGTCCTCTCATATTGGTCAGCTATCAAGTACAGACCAGGCTCTGGTCTCCTTAGCTTTTAGTGACGAACCAGACTATGGCTACTGCATTCAAAACACATACCTGCTGTTGGTCCCTTAATAAAGCTTTTCCAACAGAGGCGTAGCGCATGCTGACAAGCTCAATACCCGTCATCAGGATGCGCTACCATACTTAACATGAGGCCAAGTTGAATATTAAGGTGGGGATTAAGGACAAGAGTTCGTCAGGAAGCCAGTTTATTTCCTCGCCTGAAGGACGCTTCTTCTTACAAGGACTGTTTAATGGCTTGATCAAAAGGTTGTTTCTTTTTACAGTATGAAGTCTGCATGCTTATACTAAGAATTTTGCACCCATACATGTCAGGGGATGAGCGCCCCATGCTGATCGGCATAAAACCAGCACCAGCAGCACCCTAAGCCTTCTCTGATTGGTCTCCCATCCAAGGACAGACCAGGCAGGTGCCTGCTTAACTTTACAGAGTAAGCAAACTCTGGCCACTGCAGGCAAAGGACTTGCTTTTGCTTTGGACCTTGAATACAGCTGCTCTAATAGAGGGGTAGCGCATCCTGATAGCCTCAATATGGCCGTCAGGATGTGCTACCATCCAAAACAATAGGTCAAGATGATTGCATACATGTCAGTGAATAAGTGCCCCCTACTGGTCAGCCAAAAAATAATTCGCCCCAGCAGCATGCTAGGTCCTCTCATATTGGTCAGCTACCAAGTACAGACCACGCTCTGGTCTCCTTACCTTTTAGTGACAAACCAGACTATGGCTGCTGCATTCAAAACGCATACCTGCTGTTGGTCCCTTAATAAAGCTGTTCCAACAGAGGGGTAGCGCATGCTGACAAGGTCAATACCCGTCGTCAGGATGCGCTACCATACTTAACATGAGGCCAAGTTGAATATTAAGGTGGGGATTAAGGACAAGAGTTCGTCAGGAAGCCAGTTTATTTTCTCGCCTGAAGGACGCTTCTTCTTACAAGGACTGTTTAATGGCTTGATCAAAAGGTTGTTTCTTTTTACAGTATGAAGTCTGCATACTTATCCTAAGAATTTTGCACCCATACATGTCAGGGGATGAGCGCCCCATGCTGATCGGCATAAAACCAGCAACAGCAGCAGCAGCACCCGCACCCTAAGCCTTCTCTGATTGGTCTTCCATCCAAGCACAAACCAGGCAGGTGCCTGCTTAGCTTTACGGAGTAAGCAAACTCTGGCCACTGCAGGCAAAGGACTTCCTTTTCCTTTGGACCTTGAATACAGCTGCTCTAATAGAGGGGTAGCGCATCCTGATAGCCTCAATATGGCCGTCAGGATGCGCTACCATCTTAAAGAATAGGTCAAGATGATTGCATACATGTCAGTGAATAAGTGCCCCGTACTGGTCAGCCAAAAAATAATTCGCCCCAGCAGCATGCTAGGTCCTCTCATATTGGTCAGCCACCAAGTCCAGCCAAGTACAGACTAGGCTCCTCTGTCCTTAGCTTTTAGCAAGGAACCAGACTCTGACTATTGCATGCAAAAGACATACTTACTGTCGGTGCCTTAATAAAGCTGCTTCAACAGAGAGGTAGCTTATGCAGACAAGCTCAATACCCGCAGTTAGGATGCACTACCATCCTTAACACTAGGCCATGTGGAATATTAAGGTGGGGATTAAGGACAAGAGTTCGTCAGGAAGCCAGTTTATTTCCTCGCCTGGAGGACGCTTCTTCTTACAAGGACTGTTTGATGGCTTGATCAAAAGGTTGTTTCTTTTTACAGTATGAAGTCTGCATGCTTATACTAAGAATTTTGCACCCATACATGTCAGGGGATGAGCGCCCCATGCTGATTGGCATAAAAACAGCACCAGCAGCACCCAGGCCTTCTCTGATTGGTCTCCCATCCAAGGACAGACCAGGCAGGTGCCTGCTTAACTTTACAGAGTAAGCAAACTCTGGCCACTGCAGGAAAAGGACTTGCTTTCGCTTTGGGCCTTGAGTACAGCTGCTCTAATAGAGGGGTAGCGCATCCTGATAGCTTCAATATGGCCGTCAGGATGCGCTACCATCTTAACCAATAGGTCAAGATGATTGCATACATGTCAGTGTATAAGTGCCCCCTACTGGTCAGCCAAAAAATAATTCGCCCCAGCAGCATGCTAGGTCCTCTCATATTGGTCAGCTACCAAGTACAGACCAGGCTCTGGTCTCCTTACCTTTTAGTGATGAGCCAGACTATGGCTACTGCATTCAAAAGACATACCTGCTGTTGGTCCCTTAATAAAGCTGTTCCAACAGAGGAGTAGCGCATGCTGACAAGCTCAATACCCGTCATCAGGGTGCGCTACCATACTTAACATGAGGCCAATTTGAATATTAAGGTGGGGATTAAGGACAAGAGTTCGTCAGGAAGCCAGTTTATTTCCTCACCTGAAGGACGCTTCTTCTTACAAGGACTGTTTGATGGCTTGATCAAAAGGTTGTTTCTTTTTACAGTATGAAGTCTGCATGCTTATACTAAGAATTTTGCACCCATACACGTCAGGGGATGAGTGCCCCCAGCATAAAACCAGCACCAGCAGCACCCTAAGACTTCTCTGACTGGTCTCCCATCCAAGGACACACCAAGCAGGTGCCTGCTTAGCTTTACATCATAAGCAGACTCTGGCCACTGCAGGCAAAGGACTTGCTTTCGTATTGGGTGTTTGAATATAGCTGCTCTAATAGAGGGGTAGCGCATCCTGATAGCCTCAATATGGCCGTCAGGATGCGCTGCCATCTTAAACAATAGGTCAAGATGATTGCATACATGTCAGTGAATAAGTGCCCCCTACTGGTCAGCCAAAAAATAATTCGCCCCAGCAGCATGCTAGGTCCTCTCATATTGGTCAGCCACCAAGTCCAGCCAAGTACAGACTAGGCTCCTCTGTCCTTAGCTTTTAGCAGGGAACCAGACTCTGACTATTGCATGCAAAAGACATATACTGTCGGTGCCTTAATAAAGCTGCTTCAACAGAGAGGTAGCTTATGCAGACAAGCTCAATACCTGCAGTCAGGATGCACTACCATCCTTAACACTAGGCCAAGTTGAATATTAAGGTGGGGATTATGGTCAAGAGTTCGTCAGGAAGCCAGTTTATTTTCTCACCTGAAGGCCGCTTCTTCTTACAAGGACTGTTTGATGGCTTGATCGAAAGGTTGTTTGTTTTTACAGTATGAAGTCTGCATGCTTATACTAAGAATTTTGCACCCATACATGTCAGGGGATGAGTGCCCCCAGCATAAAGCCAACACCAGCAGCACCCTAAGACTTCTCTGACTGGTCTCCCATCCAAGGACAGACCAAGCAGGTGCCTGCTTAACTTTACAGAGTAAGCAAACTCTGGCCACTGCAGGCAAAGGACTTGCTTTTACCTTAGACTTTGAATACAGCTGCTCTAATAGAGGGGTAGCGCATCCTGATAGCCTCAATATGGCCGTAAGGATGTGCTACCATCCAATACAATAGGTCAAGATGATTGCATACATGTCAGTGAATAAGTGCCCCCTACTGGTCAGCCAAAAAATAATTCGCCCCAGCAGCATGCTAGGTCCTCTCATATTGGTCAGCTACCAAGTACAGACCACGCTCTGGTCTCCTTACCTTTTAGTGACGAACCAGACTATGTCTGCTGCATTCAAAACGCATACCTGCTGTTGGTCCCTTAATAAAGCTGTTCCAACAGAGGGGTAGCGCATGCTGACAAGGTCAATACCCGTCATCAGGATGCGCTACCATACTTAACATGAGGCCAAGTTGAATATTAAGGTGGGGATTAAGGACAAGAGTTCGTCAGGAAGCCAGTTTATTTTCTCGCCTGAAGGACGCTTCTTCTTACAAGGACTGTTTAATGGCTTGATCAAAAGGTTGTTTCTTTTTACAGTATGAAGTCTGCATGCTTATACTAAGAATTTTGCACCCATACATGTCAGGGGATGAGCGCCCCATGCTGATCGGCATAAAACCAGCACCAGCAGCACCCTAAGCCTTCTCTGATTGGTCTCCCATCCAAGGACAGACCAGGCAGGTGCCTGCTTAACTTTGCAGAGTAAGCAAACTCTGGCCACTGCAGGCAAAGGACTTGCTTTTGCTTTGGACCTTGAATACAGCTGCTCTAATAGAGGGGTAGCGCATCCTGATAGCCTCAATATGGCCGTCAGGATGTGCTACCATCCAAAACAATAGGTCAAGATGATTGCATACATGTCAGTGAATAAGTGCCCCCTACTGGTCAGCCAAAAAATAATTCGCCCCAGCAGCATGCTAGGTCCTCTCATATTGGTCAGCTACCAAGTATAGACCAGGCTCTGGTCTCCTTACCTTTTAGTGACGAACCAGACAATGGCTACTGCATTCAAAACACATACCTGCTGTTGGTCCCTTAATAAAGCTGTTCCAACAGAGGGGTAGCGCATGCTGACAAGGTCAATACCCGTCATCAGGATGCGCTACCATACTTAACATGAGGCCAAGTTGAATATTAAGGTGGGGATTAAGGACAAGAGTTCGTCAGGAAGCCAGTTTATTTCCTCGCCTGAAGGACGCTTCTTCTTACAAGGACTGTTTGATGGCTTGATCAAAAGGTTGTTTCTTTTTACAGTATGAAGTCTGCATGCTTATACTAAGAATTTTGCACCCATACATGTCAGGGGATGAGCGCCCCATGGTGATCGGCATAAAACCAGCACCAGCAGCACCCTAAGCCTTCTCTGATTGGTCTCCCATCCAAGGACAGACCCGGAGGTGCCTGATTAACTTTACAGAGTAAGCAAACTCTGGCCACTGCAGGCAAAGGACTTGCTTTAGCATTGGGCCTTGAATACAGCTGCTCTAATAGAGGGGTAGCGCATCCTGATAGCCTCAATATGGCCGTCAGGATGCGCTACCATCTTAAAGAATAGGTCAAGATGATTGCATACATGTCAGTGAATAAGTGCCCCGTACTGCTCAGCCAAAAAATAATTCGCCCCAGCAGCATGCTAGGTCCTCTCATATTGGTCAGCCACCAAGTCCAGCCAAGTACAGACTAGGCTCCTCTGAACTTAGCTTTTAGCAAGGAACCAGATTCTGACTATTGCATGCAAAAGACATACTTGCTGTTGGTCCCTTAATAAAGCTGCTTCAACAGAGAGGTAGCTTATGCAGACAAGCTCAATACCTGCAGTCAGGATGCGATACCATCCTTAACACTAGGCCAAGTTGAATATTAAGGTGGGGATTATGGACAAGAGTTCGTCAGGAAGCCAATTTATTTTCTCACCTGAAGGCCGCTTCTTCTTACAAGGACTGTTTGATGGCTTGATCGAAAGATTGTTTGATTTTACAGTATGAAGTCTGCATGCTTATACTAAGAATTTTGCACCCATACATGTCAGGGGATGAGTGCCCCCAGCATAAAGCCAGCACCAGCAGCACCCTAAGACTTCTCTGACTGGTCTCCCATCCAAGGACAGACCAAGCAGGTGCCTGCTTAATTTTACAGCATAAGCAGACTCTGGCAACTGCAGGCAAAGGACTTGCTTTTGCATTGGGTGTTTGAATATAGCTGCTCTAATAGAGGGGTAGCGCATCCTGATAGCCTCAATATGGCCGTCAGGATGCGCTACCATCTTAAAGAATAGGTCAAGATGATTGCATACATGTCAGTGAATAAGTGCCCCGTACTGGTCAGCCAAAAAATAATTCGCCCCAGCAGCATGCTAGGTCCTCTCATATTGGTCAGCCACCAAGTCCAGCCAAGTACAGACTAGGCTCCTCTGTCCTTAGCTTTTAGCAAGGAACCAGACTCTGACTATTGCATGCAAAAGACATACTTACTGTCGGTGCCTTAATAAAGCTGCTTCAACAGAGAGGTAGCTTATGCTGACAAGCTCAATACCCGCAGTTAGGATGCACTACCATCCTTAACACTAGGCCATGTGGAATATTAAGGTGGGGATTAAGGACAAGAGTTCGTCAGGAAGCCAGTTTATTTCCTCGCCTGGAGGACGCTTCTTCTTACAAGGACTGTTTGATGGCTTGATCAAAAGGTTGTTTGTTTTTACAGTATGAAGTCTGCATGCTTATACTAAGAATTTTGCACCCATACATGTCAAGGGATGAGTGCCCCCAGCATAAAGCCAGCACCAGCAGCACCCTAAGACTTCTCTGACTGGTCTCCCATCCAAGGACAGACCAAGCAGGTGCCTGCTTAACTTCACAGTATAAGCAGACTTTGGCCACTGCAGGCAAAGGACTTGCTTTTGCATTGGGTGTTTGAATATAGCTGCTCTAATAGAGGGGTAGCGCATCCTGATAGCCTCAATATGGCCGTCAGGATGCGCTGCCATCTTAAACAATAGGTCAAGATGATTGCATACATGTCAGTGAATAAGTGCCCCCTACTGGTCAGCCAAAAAATAATTCGCCCCAGCAGCATGCTAGGTCCTCTCATATTGCTCAGCTACCAAGTACAGACCACGCTCTGGTCTCCTTACCTTTTAGTGATGAACCAGACCATAGCTACTGCATTCAAAACACATACCTGCTGTTGGTCCCTTAATAAAGCTGTTCCAACAGAAGGGTAGCGCATGCTGACAAGGTCAATACCCGTCATCAGGATGCGCTACCATACTTAACATGAGGCCAAGTTAAATATTAAGGTGGGGATTAAGGACAAGAGTTCGTCAGGAAGCCAGTTTATTTCCTCGCCTGAAGGACGCTTCTTCTTACAAGGACTGTTTGATGTCTTGATCAAAAGGTTGTTTCTTTTTACAGTATGAAGTCTGCATGCTTATACTAAGAATTTTGCACCCATACATGTCAGGGGATGAGCGCCCCATGGTGATCGGCATAAAACCAGCACCAGCAGCACCCTAAGCCTTCTCTGATTGGTCTCCCATCCAAGGACAGACCAGGCAGGTGCCTGATTAACTTTACAGAGTAAGCAAACTCTGGCCACTGCAGGCAAAGGACTTGCTTTAGCATTGGGCCTTGAATACAGCTGCTCTAATAGTGGGGTAGCGTATCCTGATAGTCTCAATATGGCCGTCAGGATGCGCTACCATCTTAAACAGTAGGTCAAGATGATTGCATACATGTCAGTGAATAAGTGCCCCCTACTGGTCAGCCAAAAAATAACTCACCCCAGCAGCATGCTAGGTCCTCTCATATGGGTCAGCCACCAAGTCCAGCCAAGTACAGACTAGGCTCCTCTGTACTTAGCTTTTAGCAAGGAACCAGATTCTGACTATTGCATGCAAAAGACATACTTGCTGTTGGTCCCTTAATAAAGCTGCTTCAACAGAGAGGTAGCTTTTGCAGACAAGCTCAATACCTGCAGTCAGGATGCGATACCATCCTTAACACTAGGCCAAGTTGAATATTAAGGTGGGGATTATGGACAAGAGTTCGTCAGGAAGCCAGTTTATTTTCTCACCTGAAGGCCGCTTCTTCTTACAAGGACTGTTTGATGGCTTGATCAAAAGGTTGTTTCTTTTTACAGTGTGAAGTCTGCATACTTATCCTAAGAATTTTGCACCCATACATGTCAGGGGATGAGCGCCCCATGCTGATCGGCATAAAACCAGCACTAGCAGCAGCAGCACCCTAAGCCTTCTCTGATTGGTCTTCCATCCAAGCACAAACCAGGCAGGTGCCTGCTTAGCTTTACGGAGTAAGCAAACTCTGGCCACTGCAGGCAAAGGACTTCCTTTTCCTTTGGACCTTGAATACAGCTGCTCTAATAGAGGGGTAGCGCATCCTGATAGCCTCAATATGGCCGTCAGGATGCGCTACCATCTTAAAGAATAGGTCAAGATGATTGCATACATGTCAGTGAATAAGTGCCCCCTACTGGTCAGCCAAAAAATAATTCGCCCCAGCAGCATGCTAGGTCCTCTCATATTGGTCAGCCACCAAGTCCACCCAAGTACAGACTAGGCTCCTCTGTCCTTAGCTTTTAGCAAGGAACCAGACTCTGACTATTGCATGCAAAAGACATACTTACTGTCGGTGCCTTAATAAAGCTGCTTCAACAGAGAGGTAGCTTATGCAGACAAGCTCAATACCCGCAGTTAGGATGCACTACCATCCTTAACACTAGGCCATGTGGAATATTAAGGTGGGGATTAAGGACAACAGTTCGTCAGGAAGCCAGTTTATTTCCTCGCCTGAAGGACGCTTCTTACAAGGACTGTTTGATGGCTTGATCAAAAGGTTGTTTCTTTTTACAGTATGAAGTCTGCATGCTTATACTAAGAATTTTGCACCCATACATGTCAGGGGATGAGCGCCCCATGCTGATTGGCATAAAAACAGCACCAGCAGCACCCAGGCCTTCTCTGATTGGTCTCCCATCCAAGGACAGACCAGGCAGGTGCCTGCTTAACTTTACAGAGTAAGGAAACTCTGGCCACTGCAGGAAAAGGACTTGCTTTCGATTTGGGCCTTGAGTACAGCTGCTCTAATAGAGGGGTAGCGCATCCTAAAAGCTTCAATACGGCCGTCAGGATGCGCTACCATCTTAACCAATAGGTCAAGATGATTGCATACATGTCAGTGAATAAGTGCCCCCTACTGGTCAGCCAAAAAATAATTCGCCCCAGCAGCATGCTAGGTCCTCTCATATTGGTCAGCTACCAAGTACAGACCAGGCTCTGGTCTCCTTACTTTTTAGTGATGAGCCAGACTATGGCTACTGCATTCAAAAGACATACCTGCTGTTGGTCCCTTAATAAAGCTGTTCCAACAGAGGAGTAGCGCATGCTGACAAGGTCAATACCCGTCATCAGGATGCGCTACCATCCTTCACACTAGGCCAATTTGAAAATTAAGGTGGGGATTAAGGACAAGAGTTCGTCAGGAAGCCAGTTTATTTCCTCGCCTGAAGGACGCTTCTTCTTACAAGGACTGTTTGATGGCTTGATCAAAAGGTTGTTTCTTTTTACAGAATGAAGTCTGCATGCTTATACTAAGAATTTTGCACCCATACATGTCAGGGGATGAGCGCCCCATGCTGATTGGCATAAAACCAGCACCAGTAGCACCCTAAGCCTTCTCTGATTGGTATCCCATCCAAGGACAGACCAGGCAGTTGCCTGCTTAGCTTTACAGAGTAAACAAACACTGGCCACTGCTGGCAAAGGACTTGCTTTTGCTTTGGGCCTTGAATACAGCTGCTCTAATAGAGGGGTAGAGCATCCTGATAACCTCAATATGGCCGTCAGGATGCGCTACCATCTTAAACAATAGGTCAAGATGATTGCAAACATGTCAGTGAATAAGTGCCCCCTACTGGTCAGCCAAAAAATAATTCGCCCCAGCAGCATGCTAGGTCCTCTCATATTGGTCAGCCACCAAGTCCAGCCAAGTACAGACTAGGCTCCTCTGTCCTTAGCTTTTAGCAAGGAACCAGACTCTGACTATTGCATGCAAAAGACATATTTGCTGTGGGTCCCTTAATAAAGCTGCTTCAACAGAGAGGTAGCTTATGCAGATAAGCTCAATACCCACAGTCAGGATGCAATACCATCCTTAACACTAGGCCAAGTTGAATATTAAGGTGGGGATTAAGGACAAGAGTTCGTCAGGAAGCCAGTTTATTTCCTCACCTGAAGGACGCTTCTTCTTACAAGGACTGTTTGATGGCTTGATCAAAAGGTTGTTTGTTTTTACAGTATGAAGTCTGCATGCTTATACTAAGAATTTTGCACCCATACATGTCAGGGGAAGAGCGCCCCATGCTGATCGACATAAAACCAGCAGCAGCACCCTAAGCCTTCTCTGATTGGTCTCCCATCCAAGGACAGACCGGGAAGGTGCCTGATTAACTTTACAGAGTAAGCAAACTCTGGCCACTGCAGGCAAAGGACTTGCTTTAGCATTGGGCCTTGAATACAGCTGCTCTAATAGAGGGGTAGCGTATCCTGATAGCCTCAATATGGCCGTCAGGATGCGCTACCATCTTAAACAGTAGGTCAAGATGATTGCATGCATGTCAGTGAATAAGTGCCCCCTACTGGTCAGCCAAAAAATAATTCACCCCAGCAGCATGCTAGGTCCTCTCATATTGGTCAACCACCAAGTCCAGCCAAGTACAGACTAGACTCCTCTGTACTTAGCTTTTAGCAAGGAACCAGACTCTGACTATTGCATGCAAAAGACATACTTGCTGTTGGTCCCTTAATAAAGCTGCTTCAACAGAGAGGTAGCTTATGCAGACAAGCTCAATACCTGCAGTCAGGATGCACTACCATCCTTAACACTAGGCCAAGTTGAATATTAAGGTGGGGATTATGGTCAAGAGTTCGACAGGAAGCCAGTTTATTTTCTCACCTGAAGGCCGCTTCTTCTTACAAGGACTGTTTGATGGCTTGATCGAAAGGTTGTTTGTTTTTACAGTATGAAGTCTGCATGCTTATACTAAGAATTTTGCACCCATACATGTCAGGGGATGAGTGCCCCCAGCATAAAGCCAGCACCAGCAGAACCCTAAGACTTCTCTGACTGGTCTCCCATCCAAGGACAGACCAAGCAGGTGCCTGCTTAATTTTACAGCATAAGCAGACTCTGGCAACTGCAGGCAAAGGACTTGCTTTTGCATTGGGTGTTTGAATATAGCTGCTCTAATAGAGGGGTAGCGCATCCTGATAGCCTCAATATGGCCGTCAGGATGCGCTACCATCTTAAAGAATAGGTCAAGATGATTGCATACATGTCAGTGAATAAGTGCCCCGTACTGGTCAGCCAAAAAATAATTCGCCCCAGCAGCATGCTAGGTCCTCCCATATTGGTCAGCCACCAAGTCCAGCCAAGTACAGACTAGGCTCCTCTGTCCTTAGCTTTTAGCAAGGAACCAGACTCTGACTATTGCATGCAAAAGACATACTTACTGTCGGTGCCTTAATAAAGCTGCTTCAACAGAGAGGTAGCTTATGCAGACAAGCTCAATACCCGCAGTTAGGCTGCACTACCATCCTTAACACTAGGCCATGTGGAATATTAAGGTGGGGATTAAGGACAAGAGTTCGTCAGGAAGCCAGTTTATTTCCTCGCCTGAAGGACGCTTCTTCTTACAAGGACTGTTTAATGGCTTGATCAAAAGGTTGTTCTTTTTACATTATGAAGCCTGCATGCTTATACAAAGAATTTTGCACTCATACATGTCAGGGGATGAGCGCCCCATGCTGATCGGCATAAAACCAGCAACAGCAGCACCCTAAGCCTTCTCTGATTGGTCTCCCATCCAAGGACAGACCAGGCAGGTGCCTGCTTAACTTTGCAAAGTAAGCAAACTCTGGCCACTGCAGGTAAAGGACTTGCTTTTGCTTTGGACCTTGAATACAGCTGCTCTAATAGAGGGGTAGCGCATCCTGATAGCCTCAATATGGCCGTCAGGATGTGCTACCATCCAAAACAATAGGTCAAGATGATTGCATACATGTCAGTGAATAAGTGCCCCCTACTGGTCAGCCAAAAAATAATTCGCCCCAGCAGCATGCTAGGTCCTCTCATATTGGTCAGCTACCAAGT
>VONZ01002284.1:0-58518 GCA_012976165.1 Labeo catla
TCTGACCTGATCTTATGTAAAGAAACCGCGGGAACCGGCGCGTCCGGTGGAGCCGGTTACTGAACACAAGAATGAAAGCGTTGGAAATGACAATAGCATTCGACTCACCGCTGATAAACACAATGACACACACACACACACTCGCAGCTCTCGGGTCTCAGGGTTATCATGTTCTGTCTGAATCTGTCAGAAACCGCGCGACACCTCAGTGTCTGCAGGGCGAAGTGAAGTGAGAAAAACCTTTCAAAATTACACCACATAATTTGTGAAGAGCAAAAAAAACAGAGTGAACGCAGCTCTGACCTCCTCAAACAGCAGCAGATGATCTCAGAGATTCGGAGCAGCTCGTGCTGAGACTCCTGATGCGCTACTGCCCCCGAGTGGCCAAAAACAACACTTCACTACTGCTCTACTACAGCGACTCATGTCATTTTCACTGTTTGCATTTCATGAGGTTGGCTTGAGAAAGACAGTTTACTGATCTGCTATTTAAGCTGCTTCTTCTTCTAAAACTAACATTTCTGAACGCTATTCCTACTAGAGCTTTCAAGCTACAACCACCAAACTCTTCAGACTTTTCTGACTTAGTGTGCCTTATCTTTTCTCACTTATCAGGATTACGGTTTTCCTAAAAATGACGAATAAAACTGGGAAAAATCCCATAGACTTACATTGATGGAATGTTCAAATGAGCTAAGACAAATTTTACATGTCAGTAATCATGCTAGAAACATGCTAACAACATGCTAGTAACCTGTTAATCATGCTAACATGCCAGTAACATGCTAATCAAACTAGAGTCATGCTAATAACTTGTTAATTATGTCAAATTTTACATGCCAGTAATCATGCTAGAAACAGACGTCAAATAGATGTCTCCGAGATGTATGTGTGCTATCAGGGTAGCAACTAGAATCATGGTAGTAACATGCTAATCATGCTAGAAACATGCTAATAACCTATTAATCATGGTAACAGCATGCTAGAACATGCTAATCATGTTAGAAACATGCTAGCAACATGCTAGTAACTTGCTAATCATGCTAAGTACACGTTAACAACATGCTAACTTTGTTAATTATATTAAAAACATCCCAGATAGCACACGTACGTCTGCAAGATGTCTGTTAAAGATCTCTTGATCTGGAAAGCATCTGCTGTGTACAAACATCTGACAGACATTTGCAAGATGTCAGTTCTACATGCATTCTAAATCATAAACATCTTAAAGACATCTAATAGACATCTATTGGACATCTGACAGGAAATGTCCAATAGACGTATCACAGATAAGCAAACTACGTCTTGCAGATGTAAATGCAGATGTCAAATAGACGTCTCCAAGATGTATGTGTGCTATCAGGGTAGCAACTAGAATCATGGTAGTAACATGCTAATCATGTTAGAAACATGCTAGTAACTTGTTAATTGTGCTAACAACATGCTAGTAATACGCTAATCATGCTAGAATCATGCTAGTAACTTGCTAATCATGCTAACAACATGCTGTTAACATGCTAATCATGTTAGAAACATGCTAGCAACATGCTAGCAACTTGCTAATCATGCTAAAAACATGTCAGTAACCTGCTAATCATGCTAGCAACATGCTAGTAACTTGTTAATCATGTTAACACCTCGTTAATAGCATGCTAATCGTGCTGGAATCATGCTAGTACCTTGCTAATAATGCTAGGTACACATTAACAACACGCTAACTTTGTTAATTATATTAAACCATGCTTATCATGCTATAAACATGATTAACAACATGCTAACTACATCTTAATCATGCTACCAACATGCTAATCAGGTTAAAAAGATGATTAGCAACATGCTAACTACATGCCAATCATGTTTGCAACATGCTAAATACATGTTAATCATCTAATATAGGATAAGGTGTATCCTGAAAAAGGCTGTGAAACTGAAACGCGTAAATCTACACTTTTAATTGTTTTAATGATTCAGCCCAGTCAATTAAACGCTTTTTTTTCTACTCGAGAGCCTATTTCATCTTTTCATCTAATCTAAATTTTTAAACTTGAAGGTTTTGTGACTGCTTTAAACTTTCAGGCCAGGCTTTCTCAAGCCAACCTACAGTTTTTATACTATTAAATTGTGTATTTTACTGTTCATGTTATTTACTTGTACTGTTATTTTGAACATAAAAATATTATTAAACAGGCTTTATACACACACACACACACACACACACACACACATATATACTAGATATAATATATATACTAGCCTTTTTTTAAATTTTTTTTTAGCAATTTACTTTATTTACTTATTACTTTATTTTTCTGTTTTATTTTTTAACCTCTTCATTTCTAAATTAATTTCATCTTAATTTCCAATTTTCCTTCAGATTTTGCCGTTTAATATTTTTTCAGCTTTATTTTAGCACAAAATGTTTTTAGTTAGTTAACAATGCTTTTTCGTTTTCTGTGCTGATTGCAAAAGACAGTCCGTGGAAACGTGTCAAAATGTGTTAACGGAGACAAAAATACCACTGAATCATCATCACTGTCATCAAACTCGTCAGAATATTTCATAAACAAAGCTGTGATTGTTCACGTGTGACGTGAAACAGATGAATCAAACGTCAGGACTCATCACTGATGGAGAGTTTGTCTGGCACAGATGAGGGGAATTCAGCAGAATAAAACACCTCAGCAACATCTCATGAACTTGTCTCCTGTCTTCAGTTTTATAGATTCTCTGTAAGTCAAATGCTTTTTCTGAGTGTTTTGCTGTAACCTGAACACAAACACGAGACATTCAGAGTGTAGAAACTCATGAAAGCCTGACAGAGAAACCTGATGCCTTCATCACACAATCACTGCTGACACAGTCACAATCAGCACAATCACGTCAGCGACACCGACAGACTATTTCAAGAACACCAGGATAAAAATAGTTCATTCACACCTGCGCACACAATGTGAACAAAGACAGGATTTTTTTTTTGTCTAATTATATGAAAGTTTATCAGTGGCTTTGTGTCGCAATGTCATTGTGTCTGAAATCCTGAGCTCATGAACACAGTGTGTCTATACACACACATACAGACGGGTTTTTAAAGGAAATTCATACTTGTATTCATCAAACATGCAATAAATCAATGAAGAGTGACAGTAAAGACATTTATAATGTTACAAAAGATTTGTATTTCAAGTAAATGCTGTTATTTTGAACTTACTTTCTTTGTGTAGATATCCAGGGATTAACCCAGATACATCTATGTGGGTCAAAATACACGTGATTTTAAAGCCAAGTATAGGACTAATACCTGTGCACAGAATCTCATGTCCTCCAGATACAATCACCAAACTTACTCAGCAACATCAGCAGATCAACAGAGACATGAGCAGAAGAGAATCAACAGACAGCACTAAACATCTGACAAACTGATATTCAGATCAATTTTAACAGTTCCAAATAAACCCGAAATAAATTAATAAATGAATGTAATATAAATCACCTGTTCATGTGAAACCAGTGCAGCTTCACTGACATCTAGTGGTGAAATTGAGCAACTGACTGAAAACCTCAATGGCTTCATTACAGATGACAGTGGACAATAATAAGAAACAGTTTGACAATGTAGTTATTAAATCTGAAAAACACTATCCCCTGGTTTCACAGACAAGGCTTAAGCCTAGTCCTAGACTAAAATGTAAGTCTTAGATGTTTCAACAAAAAGAAACTTGAACTGACTGATCTTAAAATATATCAGTGTCTTTGTTTTGTCACAGAATGCACACCAGTAATGTTTTTTTCTAAGCACGTTTATAAAAATTACTTAAAAGTCCTAATTGAACCATGGGCTAATCCTGGCTTAGTCTAAGCCCCATCTGTGAAACCGGGCCATTATGAATTATATACAGGACTATATATTTAATTAAAGGGAAATTAATAAATGAGAATTCGTAACTTCAAAATAAGGTTGATTAGGCTGTAACACTTCTGAAACAACACAAGATAAGTACAAGATAAAACACAAAAACATTTCGTCCGGAGATTAATTATCACTAATGGATATAGAGTGTTTAGAAAGACAACATGAAACAGAAATGATGCACACATTGTCCTTGATGTTTGTTTGTTCATTTATTTTGGGAACAGATAGTTTGACTGACAGATGAACTGACTGGAGTCACAAACCACTGCAAATACAGAATTGTAATCTAACATATCACCACTCTCATCCATTACATCCATCACTCACCAAATATTTATAATTACCCAGTTCTCATACAATAGGGATTTATTATTTCAGACAGGAGTATTGTGAGGTGTAAAATTGTGTGTGTGCCAATTTCCAACATAATAAGACTTGTTGGTGGAATACTGATAACTTCACAGGAAGTTTGGGTAAATCAAAGTCACATCTGAGAAGAAAGTGAATATCACCCAATTTACAAAATAAAGCTGAAGGCACTGACCGTGTTAACTGCTGAACAACTTCCGGTTTCAGGCCCTCGGAACTAGGGATGGGCGGAACTAGGGATCCTGAAATATCGATACTTTCGATACTGATCGATACTATCGAAAGGATCGATCCTCACATAAAAATATTGATTATAAAGTGCATTTTTAACCATTAATTTTATTTATTTAACAAGAAGTTTGGTGCATAAAATAAGCCTCTAAGAGGAACAACAGACTATTAAAGAACTATTGTGTGGGACAGAACTATTTCTCCTGCTCATCACACAAATGCTGTAAAACAGAACAAAATCGATCACAGCGTTCACTGCTGACGCTTCATTCAACATTGATAATAATCAGAAATTATGTTTCTTTCTCTTCTTCTCATGGCATTGAAATAATAAAGCATCCATCCATTTTCATCCGCTTATCCGGAACCGGGTCGCGGGGGCAGCAGTCTAAGCAGAGACGCCCAGACTTCCCTCTCCCCAGACACTTCCTCCAGCTCTTCCGGTGGAACACCGAGGCGTTCCCAGGCCAGCCGAGAGACATAGTCCCTCCAGCGTGTCCTGGGTCTTCCCCGGGGCCTCCTCCCGGTGGGACATGCCCGGTACAACTCCCCAGGGAAGCATCCAGGAGGCATCCGGAACAGATGCCCGAGCCACCTCAACCGGCCTCTCTCGATGTGAAGGAGCAGCGGGTCTACTCCGAGCTCCTCCCGAGTGACCGAGCTCCTCACCCTATCTCTAAGGGAGCGCCCAGTCACCATACGGAGAAAACTCATTTCGGCCGCCTGTATCCGGGATCTTATCCTTTCGGTCATGACCCAAAGCTCATGACCATAGGTGAGAGTAGGAACGTAGATCGACCGATAAATCGAGAGCTTCGCCTTACAGCTCAGCTCTTTCTTCACCACGACAGACCGGTACAGCGACCGCATTACTGCAGAAGCTACACCGATCCGTCTGTCGATCTCCCGCTCCATCCTTCCCTCACTCGTGAACAAGACCCCCAGATACTTAAACTCCTCCACCTGAGGCAGGGACTCCCCACCAACCTGAAGAGGACAAGCCACCCTTTTCCGACTGAGAACCATGACCTCAGACTTAGAGGTGCTGATTCCCATCCCAGCCGCTTCACACTGGGCTGCAAACCGCCCCAGTGCCCACTGTAGGTCCTGGTTCGAGGAAGCCAACAGGACAACATCGTCCGCAAAAAGCAGAGATGAGATCCTGTGGTCCCCAAACCAGACCCCCTCCAGCCATAAAAATAATGAACAGGACCGGTGACAAAGGGCAGCCCTGCCGGAGTCCAACACGCACCGGGAACAGGTCCGACTTACTGCCAGCAATGTGAACCAGACTCCTGCTCCGGTCATACAGGGACCGGACAGCCCTTAGCAAAGGACCCCGGACCCCATATTCCCAGAGCACCCACAGGACCCCGCGAGGGACACGGTCGAATGCCTTCTCCAGATCCACAAAACACATGTGGACTGGTTGAGCAAACTCCCATGAACCCTCCAGCACCCTGAAGAGGGTATAGAGCTGGTTCATTGTTCCACGACCAGGACGAAAACCGCATTGTTCCTCTTGAATCCGAGGTTCGACTATCGGACGAATTCTCCTCTCCAGTACCCTGGCGTAGACCTTCCTGGGGAGGCTGAGAAGTGTGATCCCCCTATAGTTGGAACACACTCTCCGGTCCCCCTTCTTAAAAAGAGGGACCACCACCCCGGTCTGCCAATCCAGAGGCACTGTCCCCAGCCTCCACGCGATGTTGCAAAGGCGTGTCAACCAAGACAGCCCTACAACATCCAGAGACTTTAGGTACTCAGGGCGGATCTCATCCACCCCTGGGGCCTTGCCACTGGGCAGCTTCTCAACTACCTCGGCAACTTCAGCCCGGGAGATGGTCGAGTCCGCCTCTGAACCCCCGGCCTCTGCTTCCTCAATGGAAGATGTGTTATTGTCTTCCTCAATGGAAGACGTGTTGACGGAATTGAGGAGATCCTCGAAGTATTCCTTCCACCGCCCGACAATGTCCCCAGTTGAAGTCAGCAGATTCCCACCCCCACTGTACACAGTGTTGGCAGGGCACTGCTTCCCCCTCCTGAGGCGCCGGACGGTTTGCCAGAATCTCTTCGAGGCCGACCGATAGTCCTTTTCCATGGCCTCACCGGACTCCTCCCAGACCCGAGTTTTTGCCTCCACAACCACCCGGGCTGCCGTCCGCTTGGCCCACCGGTACCCCTCAGCTGCTTCTGGAGTCCCACGAACCAACCAGGCTCGATAGTACTCCTTCTTCAGCCTGACGGCATCCCTTACTTCCGATGTCCACCACCGGGTTCGGGGGTTGCCGCCACGAGAGGCACCAGAGACCCTACAGCCACAGCTCCGAACAGCCGCGTTGACAATGGAGGCGGAGAACATAGTCCACTCGGACTCAATGTCTCCATCCTCCCTCGGAATCTGGTTAAAGCTCTGCCGGAGATGAGAGTTGAAGACCTCTCTGACAGTGGGCTCTGCCAAGCTTTCCCAACAGACCCTCACAGTACGTTTGGGCCTGCCGAGTCTGTCCAGCTTCCTCCCCGGCCAACGGATCCAACTCACCACCAGGTGGTGATCAGTTGACAGCTCCGCCCCTCTCTTCACCCGAGTGTCCAAGACATACGGCCGGAGGTCAGATGAAACAACCACAAAGTCGATTATCGACCTCCGCCCCAGGGTGTCCTGGTACTACGTGTACTGATGGAAACCCTTATGCTCGAACATGGTGTTTGTTATGGACAAACCGTGACTAGCACAGAAGTCCAACACCAGAACACCACTCGGGTTCAGATCAGGGGGACCGTTCCTCCCAATCACGCCCCTCCAGGTATCACTAGAATCTCCCACGTGGGCGTTGAAGTCCCCCAGTAGAACAACGGAGTCCCCGGTCGGAGAGCTTTCCAGCACCCCTCCCAGTGACTCCAGAAAGGCCGGGTACTCTACACTGCCATTCGGCCCGTAGGCACAAACGACAGTGAGAGACCTATCCCCAACCCGAAGGCGCAGGGAAACGACCCTCTCGTCCACCGGGGTTAACTCCAACACATGGCGGCTAAGCTGGGGGGCTATAAGCAAGCCCACACCAGCCCACCTCCTCTCACCGCAGGTGACTCCAGAATAGTGAAGAGTCCATCCCCTTTCGAGGATTTGGGTTCCAGAGCCCGAGATGTGCGTGGAGGCGAGCCCGACTATCTCTAGTCGGTACCTCTCAACCTCCCGCACCAACTCAGGCTCCTTCCCCCCCAGTGAGGTAACATTCCATGTTCCTATAGCCAGATTCTGCGTCCGAGGATTGGGTCGCCGAGGCACCCGCCTTCGACCGCCACCCATCCCACAATGCACCGGTACCCTATGGTCCCTCCCGCAGGTGGTGGGCCCACGGGAGGGCGGCCCCACGTCGCTTTTTCGGGCTAAGCCCGGCCGGGCCCCGTGGGATAACCAGACGCTCGCATACGAGCCCCAACCCCAGGCCTGGCTCCAGGGTGGGGCCCCGGCTGCGCCATACCGGGCGACGTCACGGACCTATATTGTTTTTCAGCCATATGGGTTTATTGGACCGCTCTTTGTCTGGCCGGTCACCTAGACCCTGTTTGCCTTGGGTAACCCTACCAGGGGCATTATAGCCCCTGACAACATAGCTCCTAGGATCATGCAGACACTCAAATCCCTCCACCACGATAAGGTGGCGATCCCCGGAGGGGTAATAAAGCATTATTTAAAAAAAAATGTTTCTGGAGTAGCAAAGTATATTAGAATGATTTCTGAAGGATCATGTGACACTCAAGACTGGAGTAATGATGTTAAAAAATTCAGCTTTGATCACAGATGCTTTTTAAATTACATTTTTCAAAATATATTACAACAGAAAATAGTTATTTTAATTGTTCATTTTCCCAATCTTGCTGTTTTTACTGTTTTTATTTTTATTTATTTTTTTGTTCAAATAAGTGCAGCCTTTGTTAACATGGTTAAAGGCACATTACAAAGTCGTACTGACCTCAAACTTTTTAACAGTATAGTGTATATTAATGAGGCTAGTTTATATAAGTAAATTTATTTAAACTGGTTGTTAAAAGTTCAAATTGGTTGTTATATCCTGTAATTGCTGTCTGTAAGAAACAATTTGTGCTAAAGTTAGGCCTTTAGGGGTACAACAGCATTTGCAACACAATTTGCAACAACCACAGTATTTGTAGTAAAACTGCAGTAACAACAAATTTACCATGGTTAACACTCTCTCTTTTGGCTTGCTTCCTTTTACCATGGTTAACACTACAGGAACATTATTTCAACGAAAATATTTGTAGCAAAAACCATGGTAATAATAATTAATAATACTACTACTAATAATACTACTACTAATTATTATTATTATTATTATTATTATTATTATACATTTTAGTACTTATGTAACACCATGTTTTTTTTTTCATCCAGTACCCTCCAAAGTGCACCTTTGTACCTTATCTACCCTAATCCATATGTACTTGTATGGTACTAGTGTGCTCCCTTGGCTTTTAGGGGTAAAGAAAGGTGCACCTTTGAGGCTACTGCCCAGTAAAGAGCTAAAATACAAAATTTTATTTCTGACAGTGTTATCAAAAAAAAAAAAAAAAAAAAACGCTTATGAAATGTTTAAAACACATGACTTCTCACATGACTTTATTCTTTAAATAATTTAAAAGATCAGTTTAGTTTAGAGGTATCGGTATCAGTACTGATATTGATGATACTTGGCTTGAAAATATCGCTATCAGAATCGGAAATAAAATACGAGGTATCGCCCATCCCTACTCCGAACCAGATGTGATGAAACGAACACAGCAGATTCACCGAATCTGAAAAAACAAACTGATGAAACCCTCAAAAGAGCTGATCTGTACTATGACTGAAATGTTATTTGATATATCGCCCATGTGTACATGTATGTTTATATTAATGCTGCATTATTTCATTTGTTTCAGCTGTATGCATTAGAAATCATTTTAAACACTTCTGCAGTGATTTTATTCACAGTTTCTGGTATTTGTAAGTAATTCATTTAATTAAAAATATTCAAAGTCAAAATATCTGTTGATAGTTTTATAAGATATAAGTGCTAAATAAGAACCTGTATGTTCCTTGTTTTCTTTCACTTGTCTGTAGAACATGAAATATTTTTGAAGAAAGTTGGAAACCAATCAAAGACACTGAGACTTTTCTCAAAATATTTTAATACTTAAAACAGGCAAGTGAACTTTTTCAAACAAGGTAGTTGTTTTTAACTGTATATGTAGCATTTTATTTATATTCAAATATAAACATGGTGAAAAAGACAAATGTATTTGATTATCTAGAGGAGACTTGAAAGACACAAATGCTGTTAACTGGTGAAAATGTTTAGTTGGTCTGAACTGATGAAGGAGAGACTCCATCCACAGAACAAACACAATATACTGGATATCTGTACATTAACAACAGACACACACACATAACTAACCTAATATAACATAAAATACAATAACAATGTGTATAAAATATGAGATAAATGTTTTAAGTAACATGGAAATTTCACATTATAGACTTCTTATCATTTCTTTTCATATATTTAAGTGCTGCATTAGAAACATTTGAATCATTATGGATGATTTTAATACAAATATTATTAAACTGAAGAGCCAGACAGACTCATCTGAGCTTCTTCCTCCTCTGTTCCAGCTTTAAATTAAACAAAATGATCACTTGAATACTAAAGCAACATGAATCATTCAATATCACGTTTCTAACACACATGCTGCATTATTTGATTGTAAAGTCTGAGTCTCTTCACCTGTATGGATCACATTCACACATTTATCACACATTTCTTTCTCCTCATAGACACAGTAGTGAAGCTCTTCTGTGGATCCTCACCTGATGTTTACTGCTCCTCTCAAGACCACTTCAAATTATCATATACAGCATTTATCATCTTTTGGTGATTGAACTACAGGTATTTCTTGCGACTGATCTCTATCAGGGACTTTTGGTGATGGATCTCAATCTACACTGTAAGGTGAAACAGAAGAGAAGATAATCAGAGTTCAGTGGAACAAACTACAAATTAGTTACAATATTTCAATCACATTTTTTTCCAGTAAAAAGTTGCATTAAAATCCTGTAATCAGATTAATTACTGACTCTACCTAATTTGAATACATATTTATGAAACAGGGGTTGATTTCTGACACAGGGTTTGTCTTTTTACAAGGTTTTCTTCTCAAATAACATTGTATGTCCTCATCTTTATTTATGTGGTGAAAAGATGTGTAATTAATGACACAACCCCAGATAGCACACGTACGTTCTGTTAAAGATCACTTCATCTGGAAAACATCTGCTGTGTACAAACAGTTTTATATACATTCATACAGCGACTGTACATTATGTGTTCAATGTCCGTCTTGTCTGAACTTCCAGGTTCACAGTAGTTTGTTAGGAACTGTTTTTTTTTGTGGAAGCTTTGCATTTAAAGAGCTAAACAATATTCATCTCAAATCAATAATTTGTGTTTAATTATTGACTTATGAGGCATGAAACAATATAATAAGTGGGATGATGCACATCCAGCCGGTTGTTATCACAGAATAAACCCCTTCAGGATGATACAAGTCCTGATCAACCTGTCGGTTTATTCTGTGATAACAACTGGATGTCCTGGAGAGCTGGATGTACATTATACCCAGGGTGTGATTTGTGGAAAAACCAGAGGGTTTCATTGTTTCTCCAATAAACATGAGCATATTACGACAAGTCTTGTCAGAATGAAGCATGTTTCCCAGGTTTACACCGTTGAGCTGTTGCAGTTCTACCAGGGAGGAATTCACCCCGACAAATCACACCCTGATTAAACCTTACATAAGTAATGTGACGTGTTGCTTGTCAAAGTAAAAACACAAGAGACAGAGACATTGATCATGTGATGCTGGACGGCTGTGAGCTGAAGCTGGAATCTGCACTGATTTTACCAGCGTTTTCCTACAATCTGACCAAATCTATTTCAAACTGTAATGATTCACTATTACTGATGTCATTAATAAAGCAGGTGTTGTTGTATAAAGCTCTGACAGTGTGCTTTTGTTCTCTTTCCTCCTTTGTGTTCAACATTTTTATCAACTTTACATTTCATTCTGACACAAACCCTTTGAAATAAAGCTTGATGATAATTTGATAAACTTTTTTCACAACTATTTGAAAGTATATATTTGTTCACATATTAGAGGTAAATGAATCTCTTTAATATCAGAAAGTGAAGTTTACTCACCTCAGTTTACAGTTTGAGTCTCGTAGCACATCAATGAGCTGCTGCTTTGAGTCTCCAATCATATTATCACTCAGATGAAGCCATTTTAGAAACTGCAGTGCTTTTGTGTTTGTCAAAGACTGAGTTAAAGAAGAAACATCTGTAATTCCACAGTCAGAAAGACTAGAAAGAGACAAACAGAGGAAGATCATCTTATAAATCATTAAGGAGAAGAATTTTTCACAAATATAATGTGAACTCAGACTCATCATGAGATTTTGAGTATAAAGTGTTTTGGTTTAAAACTGTTGATACCAGGGCTCTGCCCTGGCAGCTTTGTCTGTGTTGTCCTTGTTTAATGTTTCTTTTTTGTCTTGTGTCCTAACACATTGCTTTGTCTTTGTTTGTGTCTACCATGTGTTCCTGTGACCCCGACTCCTTATTTCCCTTGGCCACGCCCTCTTGTTTAGCCCTTGTCTTGTCGGAGTTTCTTCAAATGTGCCCACCTGGTCCTCGTGTACTTTCCTCCCTTTATATGGTGCTGTTTTTCCTCTTGTGCCATAGATACAGCTACTGACTTGCTGTGTTATAGTCCAGGCCTGTGCTGTTATTTGGGTATCCTTGCGGCAGTTTTCTTCCTGTTGTTTTTGGCCTTGTGCTGAAATTATCTTACTTTACTTGTAATACCCCCCCCACCCCCCACTGTTCTTCAGACTGTATCTCTGGAGGCATAATTATCTTCCTGCTGGTTGGAGCTGTCACAAGATTGTTCACCCTTGTGCACCCCTGAACTTGTTGTCAATAAATAATTGTTTGTCTCTCTCACTCTGCATTTAGTTCCCTTCCTGCTGACCTTGACAGTTGAAGTGATTTTAATCATTTTGATTCTTGTATGTGAATGTTACTGACCTCAATCTCTCCAGTTTACAGTGTGAATCCTTCAGTACATCACATAAGTGATTCACTCCTGTGTTTTTTATTTGATTCTTGCTCAGGTTCAGTTCTCTCAGGTGTGATGGGTTTGATTTCAGAGCTGAAGTCAGGATGAGACACTGTTTCTCTGTAATACTGCATCCACGCAGACTGAAGACAGAAAGAGAAAATGAATCAGATCCTTGCTAGTCAACCGTTGGAGTCCTCCTCACACAATGGACAGACGAACCTGGACGGTGTATTTGTTGGACATTATATCAATGGAACTCTCAACTTCTCGTATACATGGATCTAATGTCAAAACTGTAAATCTATGGCATTCAGCTTTTAATGTTGTGTCATCTTTTCTAAAATCATTGTAAAATGATTTTATTATATCTTATTTATCTATTTGTTTATTATTATAATTTTTATTATTATTATTATTAAGGTCGACATTGTATTTTAGTTTATCTCTATTTTTTTTGTTGTTGTTGTTGTTGTTGTTTGTTTTGTTTTGTTTTGTTTAAAGTCTACCAGGGGTGGGATGGGTTCGGGGTGGGTTCTTAATTTGCACAATTGATTTTTGCTTTATATTACTGTTATTTGAAGAAAATTCAATAAACAGTTGTTAACAAAAAAAAAGAAAAAAAAAGAAAGAAAATGAATCAGATCCATGTAAAGTTTGTGTGAAAAAATACATCGTAAGTAAATGTCATACAGTCAAAAAATAAGTTATGCTTATATTATTTTACTAAATGTTTTTACAATTTATTTTATTTGAATGAAAATTGCTTAGTTGGGTCAACACAATTTAGCTGGTTTACATTAAATGAATCTACACTAGTTTGGGTTCAGCTCAACTACATTTGTCAAACAAAATCTTGTGGGAACAAATAACTATATATTTATTTATTTATTCACTGAGGCCTAATTATTATTATATTAAATGAGCAGTTTCACTCATAATTATACACAATAATGAATATGAAAAAAACTGGCGTCAGTCCTGATATTTGAATATCTATTACTCAAGAGTCACAGTCTAAACACAAACGTCACTCTTCTGCATAATGGGAACCACAAAATTCAACAACATTACAGAAACTGTCCAGCATAACTGAACATTAAACACTAACATGTATTTCCCTTTGCAGAAAAACACATAAAATAACACTTCACAAAATTTACAATCATGCAGTTCCTTGCAAATCATGCTGTGAACTACAAATCCACTGCTCAGTTACGTCAACAAAAACAATATTAATGTAGTTTCAACCAAATAAATTAAATCAGTTTCTATTTTAAATATATTAAGTAGAGTGAACAATTAAATTGTTACAGAATGTGCAAAAACATCTTACTTCAGCTCATTTCAGTTAAAATGAACAAGAGCCAAAAATAATTTGAGTGCACGGTCACAAACACACACAAAACACTTAAAATAAACTGAACAGTAAACTAATAACACTGTCACTGCTGTACAGTATAATGATACTAACTCTAGTTTCTCCAGCTTGAATTGTGTGTTCATCAGTAGATCACTGAGGTTTTTCACTCCAGAGTCTCCTAGTTCATTCCAGCTCAGGTTCAGTTCTCTCAGGTGTGATGGGTTTGATTTCAGAGCTGAAGTCACAGCAGAACAACCTTCATCTGTCATTTCACAGTTTTCTAACCTGCATTGAGAGAAAGAGAGAAGACAGAAGAAAACGGTTTAATAAAGTCAAAATGTCTTTATAAAATGAAACAGAGGAAGAGTGTCTGAATACCTTCCAATAATTTTTCAAAATTTGGTCTTCAAAACAAACAAAAAATAAATAAATAAATAAAATAAGTTGTTAATTTAATAAAATAATTTACACTTCTCATGGTTTATGTACAATTTGTCCTGAAATACAAAGACATTTTAATTCACAATTTCCCATTAAATATTTGTGTATTTTTGGTATTATTAACTGAAATTATTGGATAATGGGTTGGTATTTGACCTGCTGTATGGACAATAAGTGAAGTGAACAGAAACACTTAATACAACTTTCAGATGTTCAGATCACACAACAACTTACTTTGCAAGTCTCCATTACACAAAAATATACAGTATAGAATATAGACAGATTAACTATACAAAAATATATGAACATACACAAAAATATACAAATATATGTTCTGCAACAAACAAGGTAACAGTCAGTGATGGTAATGGGAAGTTCGTTTTTAAAGGGTCATGAAACCCCAGACTACTTTTTTTCTGAGATTTTAGCAGAGGTGTTTGTGTTTCACATCATAGAAGACAATGTTAGCATCTGTTCATTTTAATTGTTGGAGAAAAGTGGTTCATTTTGAGCTTTTTGCACAATTTTTGTCTTCCAGGTTTCAAATCTACATCGTGTTGACGTCACAGTTTGTGACACAGTTGTGATCATCATAGTTTGTGACGTGGTAAAGGACTATAGTACTTCAATGACGCGTCTGTGTCTCATAATTATTCATGAGACTGTCTCTTGCTCTCAGTATCAGTATCATGTACAGGGCTGGATTTACCTCATATTATGACATAGGTAAAGTACAGTTTTGCTGCCGACTGAAAACCTCCTATGACCTAAACTGATACTTTTTCGGAAATTAAAAAAAAACAAAACAAAACAAAACAAAAAAAAACATTGTCTTTTAATTAATAATAAACACTGTGTCAAAGCTGGTATTGTGACTTCATTGTATACAGATACATTTATATGTGGGAGGAATAATGAGGTTTGACTGACACTTTGAGGAGCCAATGGAGTTACAAGGTTTAGTGGCGTCACTTACTGATCCAGGATCAGTGATCCTTAGCAGTTATTTTTCTGATTTGAGCCTCAGAAATGCTTTGGAAAATGGAGCTTTTGTTGACGGGACTGTGTTACTTGATCAAAAAAAGAGCTTTGCTACTAAAAAGCTTTTTGATTCAGAAAACATTGACACTATTTTAAAATGAATCTTAAGCTACTTTAATACAGTATTATTCATTCAGTCATTTTTCACCATGTCATGCATCACTGCAATCTCTAGAATAAACTGTAACAATTTAAACTCAAATGAATGTTTCATCATGTTTCATCTATTTGACAAATAATTTTGCACCTTTATAGATCATGTTAGTTGATCTATAATGAGCGATCAGCAAAGTAGCCTAATAGTGAAATCTATGAACTATGCACAAAAACCTGTCTTTTTACTTAAGTACCAGATATAGGTGTCATGCCATAAAATATGTTTAATACGACTGACTTTATATGTAATGTGAAATTAATAAAACATTATAAGTTACTAATTAGCCTATAACACTTTCAGCGATGACTCATCTGAACACCTCTGATTGGCCATTGCATTCATAAGCTCAACAGAATCGTGTGTGATTGGTTATAATATGCAGTGCTGTAAAAACACGTATGTCTCTGGTTCAGTGCCAGCTAGTGAACACAGATTTAAATTCAAAAGCTGGTGATGTTTTTTTTTTTTTCCTTCTAATGTCATCTGGGCCTTCCATGGGTTTCAGAGTCATGCACACCTCCACTGATGACACCCTGAGTGATGTGTCCAAAACACCCTCTGAGTCCAGAATCCTATGCTTTTGGCTGATGATTGGTGCCTCAAACTGAGCGTTGAACTCAATCAGCTCATCTGGGAGTGTGGTCTTGGTACTCAAGGCTCCCTGGTTTTTCTGCTGGTTCTCTGTGATGAGCTGCAGCATTTGTCACATGCACTGGGAATCTGCAGTGATGTAATATCCCCCCTGAATCAGAGTATAATAGCTGCATCCCAATTCATATGCTACATCCTTGGAAGTGTGTATTTGAAGGCCAGTTGCATCACGGCAACGAAGACTGTCCCAATTTAGAGGCCGGGTCCTCCGAAGGCTACATTCAAAAGCTGATTGCGTCAACGTGGTGTGACAAATGCTGCCGCAATATAAACACAACTTCAAATGTGCCCTCCGTTTTGCTGGCAAATGAAGGACACACCAGACAGATCCTTCATAGCCTACCATATCCCAAAATTCATGGCATGCCGGTGACGACGGGGCTTTTCTTCAGACAAAAAAACGGGTGATGTTTCTGTGGCGGCTGACGAATACACTTACTGTACTGTGTTTTAATGTACTCAAATAACTACTGAAACAAATGTTAAAAGTAAGTAGATAAGTTTTTCACTTGTATTTCTATTTTATTTTATTTTTAAAATTATATTTATTTTGTAGTGCTATCATGCAAAATAGACCACAATTGTTTTAGGCAAACTTGATGATTTCTGGAGTATTTTGTACACAAGTCTTGCTGTGTCATGTTTTCTAACCAAGATTTCAGCCCTATCTTAATAGTTTTCATAACTCTTTATTTTTCTCTTCTTTTAGATCAGTTCTGGAGAAAATGGAACTGCTGGGAAACTTAAAAAGGAAATGAATGAAGTTGTTCTGTACATTTACTTTTGACATTTACAGGTTATTTGTAAATGAAGCAAAACAATTTCTGTGCATTGTTTTATTTTTGCATTATAAGTTGAAACTTGTAAATAATAATAATTAAAAAAAACAAGAATTAGTTCTGCAAATTGTTTATTTTTGCAATTTAATAATTAATTTATAAATGACAGAAATTCTTCTATACATTTTTGTTTGCCTCTAAATAACATTTGAAAATTAAAAACATGTATGTATTACATTAAATGTAAATTTAAATGTATGCATTAAAATCTTAAGTAAAAGTATTATCCTTCATACTGTAATATACTTAATGTATGTATTCTGATGAAAAAACTTTTTATATATGATGGTCTTGTATTAATATTTTCTGCTGCACTACTGTATAATGTATGTTACATTACTTCTGAATATGTCCATAGTTGTTACATTTAAAATACTTCATTTACTGTTGGGAAGTTTAATGTACAAAAGTGCGTCATATTGTAAAAGGCCTTGTTTTAGCGTTGTTGTCCTGTCAGGAAACGAAAAAAAAAAACTCAGTACTTCTCATTTCTATGTGAATACTTAAGGAATGTGTTATAATCCACCACTTTGTTATTTTGCTAATTACACGAAAAAAGTTCATTTCTGGAATATTAACAGATAGTTGCCAAATAAAACTGCGTGTGATATCGAAGGCTGCTTCTGAAGGACTCGGACTGGTTCAGCCTACGGAGGACTGTTCTTGTTGCCTAGCAACTGTGACAGCCCCCATTGATGAGCGGCATTAACATTTGTAAGTGATTGGGTAACACTTTATAATCCGTGTATCATTCGTCAATTCACTTTTTGATGTAATATTGAAAGAAGAAACATGAGAAAACGTCTCCTTTTTCGTTTTCTCATTTTTTCCAGAAAAACGAAAAACAAGAATTCAGCTTGATTTTTCGTTTTTCGTTCAGGGGTGGAAAATTATGGAAGGTATTTTCTGCCAAATTTAAATAAATAAATTAAATGATAAAAATGAAAACTAGATTAACAATTTCATTATAGAAAACTATGTGAAAAATATGTGCCAAAATTGAAAATAAAAGTAAAAGATTTACCTTTCATTTTATTTTTCACTGTGACAACGCATTGTCCCTGTCAAATTGAAAAATAAAATGCAGTTGGTGATTTGACTTTTCATTTTCACTGCGATCTCGAGGCAAGACTGCCAATATTAAAATGGAAAGCCAAACGTGAAAAAGAAAATGCAAATACATTTTTACAAAGTCTTTTACTAATGCTCACGCAATAATAGTGACACAATTCAAATTAAAATGTAAATTTTAGTTTTCGTTTTATTGTCTCTTTTATTTCACAGCTTTCATTTTCGTTTTCATTTTCAAAGTCAACCTGTATGCAAATTATATGTTGATCAGTGGGCGGGTCTTGTTGTGTAAGCGTGGCGTAGAGTGTCAGAGCGTGAGTGAAGAGCGTAGCAGGTAGTGATGGGAAGTTCGGATCATTTTACCGACTCGGACCTTTCCTAGTTCAGCAAAATTAACAATTTTCCCCCCCCAGTCATTTCGTTCATTTGATCAAAATTTAATTAAAATGTTACGTGTTACTTCCGGACTTATCTGACAATATTTCGCGTTTGAGTCGTTCGTTTATCACGTGACAGCCCTATAAGCTTAACCTATGCAGACTGAGCCGGAAAAATAATTGATTAGTTCATTTCTGGAGTCTTCGGGTTTGAGTCGTTCGTTTATCACGTAAAAGCCCTATAAGATGAACAAACGACTCGAAAAAAAACCCCGAAGACCTGAAACAGGTGAACTAATTCCAACACAGAACCTAACAGGATGTTGCGCATGCGCGATTGCACGAATCACTCCCCGAGACACATTAAAGATTACTTCAAAATGAACGAATCGTTCAAGAACGACACATCACTATTCAGTATGCTATGTGGGACGCAGCCTGTAACTTAGGTGAGTTAACTTTCTCTTACCTCACGTGATGCTGTTCCATCCCGATTGTTCTCTGGCTTACTCACTTAATAAGTTCGCTATGCCTTGAGCACTAAAACCATTTAGAAGATGAATCTTTAGTGCCTCTATTGGGATGTCATAAGTATGATGGCCATTTTCCAGCGTAATTTAGCCCCCGCCCACTGATTAACATAGAATTAGCATACAGGTTGACTTTGAAAATGAAAACGAAAATGAAAACTGTGAAATAAAAGAGACAATAAAACGAAAACTAAAATTTACATTTTAATTTGAATTGTGTCTGTTGGGAAGGAATGACCAATCAGAGCACAGGTTCCTGCGTGCGTCAATACCTTTCAGTTCCGGTTGAGCCGATTGCACGGGTACCACCTAGGTCTCTTCAGAATACGGACTGAATTTAACTTCGCTTGGTTGATGATATGTGTTCAAGTTGTGCGTTAATGACAAAATGTAAGTTCATTTATGATTATCCTTTACCGAATGTATCATATGATTAATAATAATAAGATACTGAGAGTTCGTTTGTGAAGATAAGTGACCACGCTAAACCCAGTATCTTGCCTAAGCCGTTTATTTCACTTATATTTACTACACTTGGATTCAGTGCAATAATGGTATTACTGATTGATGTTTCAGTGTGTATAGATGTGGATTTGAATGTCGTATATCTCTGTTCTGTTATTATTCTTAGTCATACGTTGAGTTATCTGATTGTATGATGACGCAGCAAATAATTCCATTTATGTGAGACATGAAAATGGTACTACTGCAGAGAATTTTATGTTCATAATGGACAGATAATAGTATAAATGCTGTTTGCCATATCGAGTGAAGTTGTTGACAATTTCTAATCATTGTTTACTGTTAATTGTTTCAGACCACACCTGCCTAATCCTGTATAGTTACCTCACATATCATTATTGTGAAGATTATGCCAAGCAATGCCCTGTGTTCTGGCTGTGCTGTGCATCATGCTGATCATTTGCAGAACTTTAATTAAAAACTGTTCATGCCTCCTGTGTTCTGACCGACACACCAGGGCGAACACAACTCCCCTAAACCAGTCCAATACAGTCCTATGCAAACTCAGAAACAGTGTCACTATTATTGCGTGAGCGTTAGTAAAAGGCTATGTAAAAAATGTATTTGCATTTTCTTTTTCACGTTTGGCTTTCCATTTTAATATTGGCAGTCTTGCCTCGAGATCGCAGTGAAAATGAAAAGTCAAATCACCAACTACATTTTATTTTTCAATTTGACAGGGACAATGCGTTGTCACAGTGAAAAATAAAATGAAAGGTAAATCTTTTCATTTTATTTTCAATTTTGGCACATATTTTGCATATAGTTTTCTATAATGAAATTGTTAATCTAGTTTTCATTTTCATTTTTATCATTTAATTTATTTATTTAAATTTGGCAGAAAATACCTTCCATAGAAAATGAATAAACAGCTTGAATATTTGATTTCTACACGTGGGCTGAACGAAACTCCCCTTTCTGCTGATTGGTCAGCCGAAGATCAAACCACGGCCCCGTCAGCTCTTCCGCAGTTTCGCGCAGAGTAATAGTCCTCCGCTGCTGCAGCTGAACGGATAATTAACGCGTTTATTGCAACTACATTTAATCTTTTTCTCATTAAACAACCACACTAACGAATAGCTCGACACAACCCGTACCGGGGCAGAGCCTAGACAGAGTTCTTCTGTGTGCTATTCTCAAAGTGCCAGGGGGTGCTGGACTTAAGTCACATTTATTTTATCATGAAACATGCTGTGATTTATTCCAAAGTAACTTATATAATGCATTTAACATCAAATAATCTAAAAGTAGAGGCATCAGCTGTTCATGTTTGTGACATACGCCAGGAAGATGTTCAAGGAGACGAAAGCAGCGCATTCTATTGTGTTCTATATTTTTCAAAGGGAAGAATTTTGCAGTAATTTTGATTTTACACAAAAAGCCTTTTTTCCCCTTTCAAATGACATCCTGCTCTTACTGTATGACTATAAATGACAGAGTATTAAGTTGTTTCCGCTTTGGACTGAATGAGAGATGCAAGTCCAACGTCTGTGCAAGTTTCAGTGTTGATTCAAATAAATGCTTTTCGAGGTTTCAAATAAATGTTGTTTATAATGGCACAAATTTTAAATGGGCTAGCATATTTTTATTTTACATACTTCTATATTTTTTATCCTTGTTTGTTTTCTGAATACCATTAATTTAAGGATTTGCCATGAAGTGAGGTGAAGTAAATGTTAATGTTTATGTGTACAATGACAGCGCGGAGAGAACCCACAACGACTTGTTCTAGAAGTTTAGTTGGCAGCAGGGGCGGATCCAGAAAATAATTTTTAGGGTGGCAAAGGGGTGGCATGGGGTCTATGAGGGGTGGCAACACCAAAGAAGGCCCCCATGGGTAGTTTTTGGGGATTTATAGTCTGACATACACGGTTGTGTTCACAAATATTGCATTACCATTAAGTAATCATATATACTGTTTAAAATGTAAAATAAATAACATTTCAATGTTCATCATGGCACCAAGTCAGTAAACAATATTAAAAAAAAACTTCAACAGGTTGTACAGTAAATGTTTCTGAGCTTGTATCACTGAAGATGACATGCGATTCTATTAAATTACTACTTAGATGGTATAAATCACGTTTTAGTGCAAGTTTAAGATGTTAATGTTGATGATTTAATGTTAATTTCCTAACATTAGAAAGAAATATTATAATATCAAAGCACTGAAACTGGATCAGTTTTGGAAACAATGGTTGATTTTCTGTTATTAACAGAGGTGGGAATGTCTGTAATCACTCATAACACACTATCAACCATAAAATCTAGCAACACCCCAGCAACTGCATAGCAAGAGCCTAGCAACCACCCAGAATATCCTAGCAACCAACTAGCAACACTTTAGCAAACATCTAGAACATCTAACTGACCAAACTATTTATGTTTTTAAACAAGTCTTAAGACAAGCCAGCACAAATTTGTCTTTCAAACGTTTGGATCTAGTTATTACAGGTTTTCTTAAATGATTACACACAATTCAAAAACAACGATAACTCTCCTGCCCAATGAACACTCATGAGATCAATAACACTAACAAAAAAGTCTTATTAGGAATTAATTTGCAACTCAATGTCTATTACAGTATACAACATAAATTAAATTACAGATTGCTAATTCAGCAATTAACTTTTGGGAAAAAAAAATATTTTCATTTTACTACTGTAAAGTAATCTTGCAGATGAAAAGCACTAGAAAAGTTCAAACAACAAAGAACTGTATATGAACCTGGTTTGCGCCACAATACAGTACAGTACAAAATAAAATTAAAAAATTAAATTCAGCATCCTCTGCACATTTGACAAAATTTCATTATAGTATACAGTATTATTTGGTCTTCTGACACAAGACTGTATCTCTGGGTAGTCATTTCTCAGTTCTGCACAAATGCAGGAGGCTACACATAAAAAATGGTTACAAATAAAATTTGACAGTCACACTTCTGAATGTATACAACATGTACTACAATTTACTATACATAGAGTATAGTGAAATAGTTCCACTCATCTAATATACTGGTACTGTACTATAATTATACTGTATGTGTAAGTATAATACCCAAATGATTCGTTAATTTCTCCGTTGTTGGATGCAGAGATTCTGATTGGTGTGTCATCAGTTTTGCTACTTAATGTTTAACTTACTCATTGTTAAACTTTTTGAGAAATGTGTCTTTGTTTTTAGCACTGAATGAATAGTTTGGGACTATAAGTCAAATAAAATCAGTTACATTGTGTTAACAATCGAGAAAACTGCAATAGGACCAGATGTTTACCTAACTCTGCTACTAGTTTCTGTGATCGTCATCTTATTGATTTCATGCTATTATTGTTTCGTCGGATACGGCAAAAATACCTTTATCCATGATTAACGTGGTGCGAGCGGTCAGAGAATCGGATCACCAAGCAATTACGCGATGAATCTCAGACATATCCGGACGGGATCAGAGGACTTCTGAGTTAGCCCAGAAGCAGTAATTATCTGATACACGAACGAATGTAAAACAATTCGTTAATGAACTGGGACGCGCTTTGTGTTTTTGACTCAAAATGAACCGGTTCATAAGAGTCATTTGTTACACGGCTCGCGCTGCATGCGGGTGCAACTATGGCGCACATTTTATTGAAAGACGTGTTTTTTGCCATTATTTTGCGTTACGCTGTCATCGCTGCGGCTGAAAAGTAGCACATGAAACACTGCTTACATTTATATTTTATTCTGTGATAATTCTGGGGTGGCAGGTGGGGTGGCAGTTGCCACCCTGTGCCACCCCGGTAGATCCGCCACTGGTTGGCAGAGAAAATAAAACGCATCAATTACTTGACAACAGTTAATACCCAATATTAATGAAATACACTCAGCAAAAACAAAATTATGACTTGTGTATTTACACTTCTCTACTGGTCTTCAGATGACAGGGCGCGTTTATCTGCTTAGAGTTTATTTAACCCATTGCAACGTATTGGAACTGTATGAACTAGGTTAGGCCTACTTAGCCTGTTATTATCTGATTTATGTATTTATTTATTTTGTTTTTTATTGGAAATAAGTAAATAAATAAATGTTCCGCTTGCACTTTTAATGGCAGAGAATCATGACTTTCACTTTTTTTTTAATTTGCCATCTAACCCTGCCAACTAATGCAAAGCGTCGGTAAAGCCCTGTGTAGGCTCTGCCCCGGTACGGGTTGTGTGGAGCCATCGTTCAAAGTGTGGTGGTTTGATAAAAAAAAAGTTAAAATGTAGTTGCAATAAAAGCGTTAATTATCCGTTCAACTGCAGTAATTTACAAAACATCACTATAATTTACAAAACATCACTATTAGTTCACAAATGATTAAGTTATATGCTAATGGTTTACAAATCTGTCATAAGTTATCTTGGTAACACTTTACGGTAAGGGTACTTGAATTACCATGAAATCATGCATAAATTCATGCATTAATATGTCATGAATTATCAGGAACTAACATGAATTCAAAGTCTTTCTTTCATGACTTCATGGATTAAAAAAAAATACACCTTAATTAAGACATTAACTAAGATGGGTACATGATCATGATTTATGATTTATTACACATGATCATGATGTTTTCTTTGTTAATTAATTAACCTTGTCCAACAGCTCATCAGAATTCTCAGTCCGACCCCGAGTCCGTCTTTTTTCCCCCTTTTCCCAAAACAGCTTATACTACTGTTTCAGCTATTAAAATAGCTTAGTTTTATATGAAATGGCAAAGTGATTATATGTATTTTCATTTTTTTTTTTAGTTAATTTAGAATTAATAATATAAATAAATATATTTCCGTTTAATATATATATATATATTTTTATTTTTTAAAGTAACGCCCGATTAGCGGAAGACTGATCATAGTCTGTTTGATCAATTTTGCCTTCTTAAATCATTACGATTTGCCTAAAATATACACTGTAAAACCTAAAAACTCTAATTTTTTTTACAGTAGTTTTCAGTTATTTCAAATTACATTAAAAAATTAGTAAAATTACAAACAATAATCTGTAAATTAACAACTTGACTGTCGTTTTAAGTATTATTCCATGAATGACAAATTACAGTAATTCTCATTTTTTATACGAAAAATTACTGTATTATTTATACAGTATTTTTTTCTGTATTCTTAAATTACATACAAATTATGTAAAATTACAAAAATAATCTGTAATTAAATAATATAGCTTATTATATTAAAGGTTTATGTCCATACTAATTTATTGTTCTTCTTTGTAATTTTAAAGTAAATCTTATTAGTTTTATATTTAGGTGTATTTTTACATTCAAAGTTTGTCATTCTAAACACAAATATTGAGCTAACCCGCAGGCGGGAGCACTCGCATATTTTCCAGATGTCAGCAAAAAGAACTTGAATTGCTCCCTCAATTTTAATTGGACACATAAAAGTAATACATCATCTGAATCTGTAGAAAGTTTACTTTTATTTGTGTATTGTGTATTTTGTGCGTTCAACATATCAACAAATGTTCATGGTTTTTGTAAATGAAAATATACAGGGTGTCATTTCAGTCTTCTCAGTCTCCGTGAATATCCAGTTGAAACGCGTCACTAAAATGAACTAAAACTCAGCGAATACATGACACACAAACACCAGAGATATGTCTATAGAAAGCTTGAAATGTCTACTTTTAAATGAAGTAAGTTTAATCGAAAACACATATTCTGTGTGTAAGTAATCCGTATGAAACCAATACAATGTACTGTTTTTCCCCTCTGAGCTCATTACCGCTAATTAGATCACGCCCACGCGCAGTGCTGCGCTAATGTTATTACAAACATCCACTTGAAAGACACGCGAAATGAACGCCCACATCAACTCATAAACAAAGCAGTAGCGTGTTCGTGTCGGATATTTTCGTTTTTGGAAGAAAGCGCTGAGAGGAAAAAGCCTTGTATTTACTCCGGATGAGGACGCGCTGAGAGGAACAGACTGAGCTTGTTTATCTCACAAACTGAACACGAGCGCGACTACAGCAGCTGACGAGAGGATCTTATACAGTGTAAGTAATGTTTCTTATTGGCATTAGATAATGTGTTGTTGAGACATAAACTTGAACGCATTTACTAGTTGGACTTTTTCCAAAACTATAATTCCTGACTAAAATGTGTGAAATCGAGTGCAACATTTTGAAATATCATAGGCAACTTTTCAATGCATCTGTAAGGCGTCAGAAATGTTTTATGTTTCATAAACAAATTGACATAAAAGTAGGGCTAATGTTTAGACGATGTAAAAGTAATGTCTAAGAATGCTTAGACCAGTCTTTACTGTTGAATACTCTGTCTGCAAATATCTGCTCAAACGTGTACATAATGTGCTTAATAATAATTTAGTTTTTCAGATGTTGTTTTAGCACTCTATAATAATAAATACAAAGCATGTGTGCATATGATAGCTATAAAATCACATGAACAATATTTGTGATTGCTAATGTAACAATATACAATATATAATAGTTGCTCCAGGCCAATCAACATGCTTACTGATTTATTCAACTAGTTATTTATTTATTTTAATGACCAGATTATAGTGATCAAATTATAGAACTAATGATTTTATTTAGCAAGGATGCTTTAAACTGCTCCTGATATTAACATTCTCACATATGTTTTATGTTTTGCTTTAGTTGTTTGTGATCTGATACCTGCACAACAGATGAATCCTGCAAACTTTTCCTCTGACAGGACTGTACCAACATCAGATCTTCAGCTACACTGATTTTCTATTGGTAAAACAACTTCCTTGACTACTGATGATGAGTTTTGCAAGCACTTAAATATCAGGTATGATTTAAAGATAAAACAGTTTTCAGGAATTACACACCATCTGTTCACATCTCTGTGGTTAGATCAGTGTGCTTAATAATGTGTCTTTGACCTTCATAATGTATGTTTATATTATACTGTGTTGTAAATAAAATACAGATAATCTAAAACCCCAATCTCTGAATCTTCTCACGTTGTTTCTACCTGACAGTCACAGTGTCATTGATGGGCCATTAGGGGAGGGCCTTTTGTCTCTCAGGTTTGAATCACTAAATATTCAATGGCCATTGTCACCCCCTGGCATATTCCCTTTCGATCACAAAACACGTCTTAGAAAATCTAAATAAGTATATTGTTTTTTTGTGAACGACTGAATGAGATGATTTTCACATCATTTTGTAGAAAAAACTCTAGACTACCACATCCAGTTCTCAAAAGTCTTGTGAACTAATGTTCTGAATGTGTTTCATAGCCTTATTTCAGTGACTTAAAGATTTTAGTTTTTCACTAACCACACATAAACGTTGTTTTCTCAAAAACACAAACATGTACATTCATGTTGCTTACATATTATTGTAGCCCAGTTTGTGCTGATTACAATGTAATCAAACTTTAGCCATTAATATGTTTTTAAGATACTGAAAAAAGCACAAATGTGAGGGCATGTCAAAACTTCTCCAGGGCCCCAAAACACCCTCAGACCCCAGAGGGTTAAAACTTTCAGGCCTCTGCCCACACACCAGTTGATAAAAATTGCCAGGAAATTGTAAATAAAGATGAGAAAAGCACATATTTTTACAAGCTCAAACTCCCCAGAAAACGTCAACAAACACAGTGAGAATGTGCATTTGTTTGGAGTGTGTGAGAGGAATCCTGCTAGACATTTGAATATAGAAAAAGCAGATGTAGAAAAGTTTCTGAATGTATCCCAGCTGTTACCACGGCGGCCTCTGTGGCTCCCTCTAACCGCCGTCAGCGGGAACCTTCACCGGACTTTTAACATGACATTACCCATCCACCCCGTACCTGGGATCCCCACTTCCGGTTCCGGGTCTTCCGGGTCACTTCCCCTCGGCGGCCATTTATACCCCGGCTTTGTATAGTTTACTATCAATCCTGAGCGTTTTCCCTTGTTTGTTTATATCGTTGCTGACCGGACTGTTTATTCACTCTGCCCTTGCTTTCTGCCTGCCTATTGAACTCTTTGCCTGGACTATCGTTTACGCTGTGGATTATCTTGGTTGTTCCCGTTTGCTGTTGTTTGACCCTCGCCTGTTCGACTACGCTAATAAACATTCGCATATGGATCCTACGACTCCGCCTCCGTCTGTGAGCCCGTTACAGAAAACTTCGCCGCCATCGGATCCAGCGATTGTTAACCCGACCTCGTCGGATACGGCTCCACAGGCATCACCTCCCTCGGTCCTACAGATCGCATCGGAGCTATCCGCTCAAGCCTTGATGCTGGCGGCACACGGACAGCAACTGGACCGTCTCACCGACCTTACTGGACAGCTGGTGAGAGCGCTGCAAGGACTCCAACTGACTCCTCCTCCGGCCGCTCTGCCCGCGACTCCACCGCCTCCGGCTGCCCAGCCCGTCGCCGCCAGCCCGCGACTGGCTTTCCCGGAGAAGTTTGACGGCACTGCCGCTAAATGCAGGGGATTCTTGCTGCAGTGCACGCTCTTTGTGAATCAGCAGCCGCATCTCTACCCTACCGAGGAGGGAAAGATCTCCTTCGTCTGCTCGCTCCTCACCGGGAGGGCTCTGGACTGGGCCACTGCTGTTTGGCGCCTCGACCGCCCCACCTTCCCGTCCTTCGCCGCCTTTCTGCAGCAGTTCCAGGAAGTCTTTCAACCTAGCTCCGAGAGCGGTGAGGCTAGAGAGGAGATTATGGCGCTTCGTCAGGGGAGGAGGACCGCGGCGGATTATGCTTTAACTTTCCGCACTCTGGAGGCGCAGAGTGGTTGGAACGACGGCCCACTCAAACTGCATTACTGAAAGGGACTCAACCCCGAGCTTCAGATAGAACTGGCCTGCCGGGATGAGGATCTCTCCCTCAACCAGTACATCGACCTGTCTATCCGAGTGGATAATGTAATGTGGGCACGGAGATCCAGCCGCCCAGTCTCGGCTATGCAGCTGCCAGTAGCTCCCCACGAAGCACCCGCGGAGCCTATGCAGCTAGGAACAACTAAGCTGACACTGGAGGAGAGAGAGCGGAGACTTTGGGGAAATCTCTGCCTGTATTGTGGCCAGCCAGGACACATCAGAGCCACTTGTCCCACTCGACCTCCTCGACAGCCCACCTCGGTGAGTTTTGATCAGCACACTTCTAACTGCTGTGTCATACCAGTAACTTTGAAATATGAGGATGTCGTCATTAATACTCACGCTTTAATTGACTCTGGCGCCGCTGGTAATTTCATTGACACCAACTTTGTTAAGATCAATCACTTACCCACTCTCTCCTGTTCCCCGCATGTGTCAGTGGAGGCCCTCGACGGGCGACCACTAGGACCTGGCCGAGTCAATCTCACTACCAACGACCTCACTCTCCTCGTCGAACCCTCACACCAGGAAACCATCCGCTTCTATGTGATCACCTCTCCTCACTCACCTATCATTCTGGGATACCCCTGGCTGAACCAACACGGACCCACCATCGCCTGGACCGACCGCACCATCACCCATTGGTCACCACACTGCCATTCTCATTGTTTACACACTCAAGCCCAGCCTCCACGAGCGCACGGCCTCACCAACTCCATACCCTCTGAGTACCAGGACCTGCTGGAGGCATTCAGCAGAACCAAGGCCACTCATCTACCTCCACACCGACCTGGGGACTGTGCCATCGATCTCATCCCGGGAGCCACTCCCCCAAGGGGTCGGATTTTCCCTCTATCCCAGGCAGAGTTGGAGGCCATGCAAAAATACATCCAGGAGGAATTGGCCAAGGGCTTTATCACACCTTCCACCTCGCCGGCCTCAGCTGGCTTCTTCTTCGTCAAAAAGAAGGACGGTGGGCTCCACCCCTGCATAGACTATCGCGGCCTAAATGAGGTGACCGTCAAGTATCGTTATCCTCTTCCCCTCGTCCCCTCAGCTCTAGAACAACTACGGTCAGCCAAACTCTTTACCAAGCTAGACCTGCGCTCTGCCTATAACCTCATCAGGATACGTGCGGGGGATGAGTGGAAGACGGCCTTCTCCACCACCTCGGGGCACTACGAATACCGGGTCATGCCCTTCGGCCTGGCCAACAGTCCTTCGTGTTTCCAGGCGTTCGTCAACGAGGTTTTCCGGGACATGCTGAATCGGTGGGTCATAGTCTACATTGATGATATCTTGATTTACTCCAACTCCTACTCTGAACACATCCAACATGTCCGGGCCGTTCTTCGACGACTCATTTCACACCAACTTTACGCCAAGGAGGAGAAATGCGCTTTCCATCAAGATAAAGTCTCCTTCCTTGGATATATAATCAGTTCTGAGGGGGTAGCTATGGATGAGAGAAAAGTGGAAGCTGTCTTGAACTGGCCTCTGGCCTCTGCCCTCTACGCTTCGGGAGCTCCAACGTTTCCTGGGGTTCGCCAATTTTTATCGACGCTTCATACGGAACTTTAGCACCGCGGCAGCCCCCCTCACGGCTATGGTAAAGAAAGGCACCTCTCGTCTCACCTGGTCCCAGGCAGCCTTGCAGGCCTATGACGATCTCCGCCAAAGATTCAGTTCAGCACCCATCTTACACCACCCAGACCCTGAGAAACCCTTCGTAGTCGAAGTGGACGCTTCCAGCACCGGCGTCGGAGCAGTGTTGTCCCAACGGCAGGGGGAGCCGCCCAAGTTATTCCCCTGCGCCTACTACTCCCACAAGCTGACTCCTGCAGAGTGTAACTACGACGTGGGTAACCGCGAGCTGCTAGCTATAAAACTGGCGCTGGAGGAGTGGAGACACTGGCTTGAGGGTGCTAAACACCCCTTTACGGTACTGACCGACCACAGGAACCTTGAATATCTCCGGTCCGCCAAAACGCTCAATCATCGCCAGGCAAGGTGGGCCCACTTTTTCACCCGCTTCAATTTCCAAGTGACATATCGCTCCGGCTCGCAGAACACCAAGGCCGATGCTCTCTCTCGAATTCATGAACCTGGTCGATCTGCCAAAACTCCCGAGCCGGTATTACCCACCTCCATCATTGCTGCGCCGGTGGCTTGGGATATCATAACTGAGATCGCGGAGGCTCAGACCCAGGATCCCCCTCCGGCGGAATGGCCCGTCAACCTCACCTATGTGCCACAAAACCTGAGATCGCGAGTCCTGTCGGAGGTACACTCTGTCCCAAGTTCCGGCCACCCTGGCATCGAAGCCACCCTCTACCTGCTAAAGAACCGCTTCTGGTGGCCCACCATGCGCTTGGATATCATCAACTTCATCAAGGCCTGCGCCGCCTGCAACACAGCCAAGGTCCCTCGCCGCCTGCCTGCCGGCCTCTTCCAACCCTTGCCCGTGCCTCAGCGTCCCTGGTCCCACGTTGCCGTCGACTTTGTTACAGACCTACCACCCTCCAACGGGTACACCACCATCCTCTCAGTTGTTGATCGGTTCTCCAAGGCCTGTCGTTTCATTCCCTTACCCAAACTCCCCTCGGCCATGGAGACGGCTGAGGCACTGTGCAATTGGGTTTTCAGACTCTACGGGCTGCCGGAGGACATTGTTTCGGACCGGGGACCACAGTTCACCTCACACCTCTGGACCACCTTCTTCCGCCAATTAGGAGTGAACGTGAGCCTCACGTCGGGCTACCACCCTCAAGCCAATGGCCAGGTCAAAACGTTAAACCAAGAATTAACTTGCTTCTTACGAACATACTGCCAGAATCGCCAGGAGGACTGGAGCCGGTACCTCTTCTGGGCGGAATACGCTCAAAACTCCCTACGCAAGCCTTCCACTAACCTCACGCCGTTCCAATGTGTATTGGGCTTCCAACCGCCCATGTTCCCCTGGTCCGGGGAACCCTCAGAACTTCCGGCCATAAACTCCTGGCTCCAGAGCAGCGAAGAAACCTGAAACCAGGCTCACGTTCACCTCCAGGGGGCAGTACGACGCACCCAGGCCCAGGCCAACCGCAGCCGCCATCCCAACCCACCGTACGAACCTGGACAATGGGTCTGGCTGTCAACCCGTGACCTGCGACTCCGCCTGCCCTGCAAGAAACTGAATCCCAGGTACGTGGGTCCCTTCCAAATAATCAAACAGATTACACCAGTATCTTTCCATCTTGATCTCCCTGCTGAATATCGTATCTCACCCACTTTTCATGTTTCTCTGCTCAAGCCCGCTGGCGACCCGGAAGGAGTGGAGAACCTAGACGAGGCCGCCTCCCAGGGACCACCCCCCGTTATCGTGGATGGCGAGGAGGTCTATCGGGTTGACACCATCTTGGATTCCCGTCGCCGGAGAGGTCAGCTACAATACCTGGTCGACTGGGAGGGCTTTGGCCCAGAGGAAAGATCGTGGGTCGCTTCCGGAGATATCCTGGACCCCTCTCTCACTACGGAGTTCCACACGAATCACCCAGATCGACCAGCACCGCGAGGAAGGGGTAGACCCCGGCGACGGGCAACTCCTCACGCCAGGAGTCGCTCGCAGGGGGGGGGGCTCTGTTACCACGGCGGCCTCTGTGGCTCCCTCTAACCGCCGTCAGCGGGAACCTTCACCGGACTTTTAACATGACATTACCCATCCACCCCGTACCTGGGACCCCCACTTCCGGTTCCGGTTCTTCCGGGTCACTTCCCCTCGGCGGCCATTTATACCCCGGCTTTGTATAGTTTACTATCAATCCTGAGCGTTTTCCCTTGTTTGTTTATATCGTTGCCGACCGGACTGTTTATTCACTCTGCCCTTGCTTTCTGCCTGCCTATTGAACTCTTTGCCTGGACTATCGTTTACGCTGTGGATTATCTTGGTTGTTCCCGTTTGCTGTTGTTTGACCCTCGCCTGTTCGACTACGCTAATAAACATTCGCATATGGATCCTACGACTCCGCCTCCGTCTGTGAGCCCGTTACACCAGCATGTAATGTGTGTGAAAAACATTCAAATATGCACAATTTAGTTAGCTCAATTTGTCAAATGTGCAAGCAACATAGTGAGGTGACAGGACTAACCATTCTGCCGCAAACACAGTGTTGAAATGAATATCAATACATGCATTATCAAACTGCTCAATTATTGTTGAATTAGTCGGACAGCAAGGACAACAATGTTCATGATGGAACAATGCTCATAGGGCCAACCAATACATTGTCTTTAAATAACTAAAAAGTAGACTGTCATGTTCAACATAATTAGTTTACATTGACTCATATAACAAATGCTACAATGTCCTACTGCAGTCAATAGCTTGTAATATCTATGCTATAAAATAAAAGCCTGTAGACAAATTTGGTTACTTGCATGCAATTATGGTAGTATTTTTAAATAAGTGTTACGGTGGACAGATGATTGACCAAAAGGCTGTGTTACACTGAACGGCCAAATACAGAAAATGCCCAACTGGTGCTTCTAAAGAAAATATCCTTTATTTGTTAAAATACAAAAGGGTGCTTATTGGTAATATATCTGCACATGTATAGCCAAACATGTACACACACCAAGCAAGACCTGTTCCTGAATAAGCATATTTTATTGATCTTGTCTGAAAACATAGTACTAACTGACCTAACTGTATGTCTGGCCCTAAACCTAATTTAACCTTAAAATCAGAGGGAAATTAGATGCACCTAACACTAGGGTGACCACCTGTCCTGCTTTACGTTGTACCGCACAGCATTTTCACCCCTTGTCCCACACGTCGCATATTGAGAAAATGTCCTGCATTTTCTTCAATCTGTTGGTTTTTAACGATCATATTAAGAAAACATCCATGCGTTCTTTTGCCTTTTTTAGGAATAGCTTTTTATTTATTCTTTTTGCGACATAGTTTCTGACCAAAGGACTTGCGGATTTCATCAAGTGATCTAGAACCACCGACGGAAATGGTCCAGCGCACACGGAAAAACACGATATTCTCCATTCATTTTAACCAGTTAAAATGGCGTTATTTTAATGATAAATGTCTAGAGCACATTATTGTAATGCAGGGCACAAATGCGCAAGCACAGGCCCGGCGTCAAGGTGGGGCTTGGGGGGGCTTGGCCCCCCCTATGATGCCATGAAGCCCCCCTGCAATGATCTGAAGGGCTGACCCCTTCACCTCTGGAATACGATTTTAAACATGAAAAGCTAAATTGAATGCAATTTCAACCGAAGGGTATCGCTCCAATCCGATCTGTACCACCACAGATTCTATTTGACCCACTCCAGCCCCCTAAATCTTGTTGATTTTAACCATTCGATCCAGACAATCACAGGTGTATTTAAACTGTAACTGCTAAATTCCAACATGCTTTTGCTCCTTGCATGGCGCTGAGCCAAATAGACACGCTCAGTGCTTTTAGCCCATATCACAACCATTCAGTGTTTTCAGCCACATAAAAATAATGTTTTAGACATTTAAATGAATTACTACCAAAAAAATACATTTGTTAAATACACACTGATGTTTGTGAGTTTGTGAGATGTTTGTGATGTCTAAAATAAGGAGACGCCTAAAACAGGCCCGAAGCCCGGCCCCCGTCTGAAATATGATATGAAAATTGGGCTTAAAAAGGGGGCATAAAAAGGTCGGGGCCCGTCAGGCTCAGGCTAAAATGCAGGGCTCTAGACCAAGTCACCACTTTAGTTGAGGGGCCACAAACATGATGAAGTCATGAGAAGCTAATGCTTAGATAATGATGACTGTATTTGGATGTCAACAGAATTCACGTTATTTATTTTTTTGTGAACAAAGAAAACATCATGATCATGTGTAATAAATCATAAATCATGATCATGTACCCATCTTAGTTAATGTCTTAATTAAGGTGTTGCTCATCCATGAAGTCATGAATCAAAGACTTTGAACTCATATTAGCTCCTGATAATTCATGACATATTAATGCAATGAATTTATGCATGAATTCATGGTAACTCATGTACCCTTACCGTAAAGTGTTACCGCTATCTTTAAAAACATAGCATATCATGAAATAATCAAACAGATCCTTAGTCAATGGTTAATAAGTTACTAGTTGATATATTATTAATCAATTATAAATAATTGAAATGTCAATCATTGAAATGTTTACCCTCCATTGAAGATCACATCATGAATAAATCATTTACAAATCTTTCTGCATCCCTTAATCTAAAGTGTAAACAATTCATCAGTTGTAAGTGTTTTACTCTTCATTTGTAGATCTTTCCTACCAGTGTGTATACCCACACAACCTGTAACCAGCAGGTTTGTAAAACATTTACAACTGATGAGTAGTTTACACTTTAGATTAGGGGATGCAGAAAGATTTGTAAATGATTTATTCATGTGTTTTTACAACAGGTTTTAAATATTTGTTGTGTGTACTGCAGTGTAAGGGCTGACTGGTGAGGGTAAAGATGGTAAACACATGGAGTATTTTAGCGCTGTGCACCTGATGTGATCTTCAGTGGAGGGTAAAACTGGTTCACATTATCACTAGATCCCACACACTCCACACAGAACACAAGAGAGAAAGGGTTTACACGTTTATTCACTTGACAGAAAATTACTTATTATTATTTAAAAAAGAAAATAGTTTCAGAATAATTGCATTTTTTGTGCTTTTCAACGTATCATTTATTAATAATTTATAAACACAGTCATGTTTTGTAAATTATTAGTTCATCATTAACTAATTTCTTGTAAATGAACTTGTAATTGACTTGTAAATGAATTAACAAAACATACACAAATTGTTAGCATATTGCTTATTAATCATTTGTCAACGTTTTGTAAATTATTATTTCATCATTAACTAATCACTTATAAATGACTTACAACTGAACGTTATTATAAAGTGTTACCGAACTTTTATATTCAACTGCATAACACTTGTTGAATTTATTGAAAACCTGTCTGTCGGGAACAGCTGGTGGTGCAATGAGGAAATCCTGTGATCACACCTCACTTGGGACAATCCCCCAGCTCCTTGATAAGGAGGTGGAACTCTACTTAATCTCTACACTATCTCAGGATTGGATGGACCAATATTTCCTTTCTTTTTCTTTTTTCTCTCTACGTGTGGAGCCAGTTCTCGGACAACATCCACAACTAACACCCCACTCTTCTCCTTCTGTCCCCTCTCTGAGGCAGAAGTATCCAAACTTCTCCTCTCCAGCCATCCTACAACATGCCCACTAGATCCTATCCCCTCTCACCTTCTCCAAGCAATCTCTCCTACCCTCTTACCAGCACTTACACACATCATCAACACATCTCTCCTCACAGGCACTTTCCCCACTGCATTCAAGCAGGCTCGGGTAACCCCACTGCTCAAAAAACCTACATTAAACACTTCACTTATAGATAACTATAGACCAATCTCTCTCCTTCCATTCATAGCAAAAACACATGAACGAGTCGTTTTTAACCAGGTATCACTGTTTCTCGCACAGAACAGTTCAATGGATGCTAACCAGTCAGGGTTCAGGAGTGGCCACTCAACTGAAACTGCACTACTGTCAGTCACTGAAGCCTTGCAGATTGCAAAAGCTGATTCCAGATCATCAGTTCTCATTTTGCTGGATCTTTCTGCTGCTTTTAACACAGTCAATCATCAGATCCTCCTGTCCACCCTCTCATCACTGGGTATCACAGGGACTCCTCTTCGCTGGTTTGAATCCTATCTCACAGGTAGGTCTTTCAGGGTGGCCTGGGGAGGGGAGGTATCCAAAGCACATCATCTGGTCACTGGGATTCCTCAGGGATCAGTTCTTGGACCCCTCCTCTTCTCCATTTACACTACATCACTGGGGCCCATCATACAGGCACATGGCTTCTCTTACCACTGCTATGCTGATGACACACAGCTTTATCTTTCATTTCAACTATATGATCCAACAGTAGCTGCACGGATCTCAGGCTGCTTGGCGGACATCTCGGAGTGGATGAAAGAACATCATCTACAGCTCAACCTGGCAAAGACTGAGCTCCTTATTTTCCCTGCCACTCCGACTCTACAGCATGATTTCACCATCAGTTTAGGTACTTTAACAATTACCCCATCAAGTTTTGCCAGAAATCTTGGTGTTATCTTTGATGACCAGCTGACTTTTGACTTTTCATCTCCAGGTTGGACTACTGCAATGCTCTTCTAGCCGGTCTTCCCTCATGCACAATCAAACCTCTACAAATGATTCAGAATGCAGCAGCACGACTGGTCTTCAACGAGCCCAAAAGGGCCCATGTCACACCTCTCTTTATCACCCTGCACTGGCTCCCAATTGCAGCTCGCATCAAATTCAAGACACTGATGCTTGCATATAGAACAACCACTGGCTCGGCACCCGCCTACCTCCACTCACTGCTACCAATCTACACTCCCTCCAGAACTCTGAGATCCGCCAGTGAGCGACGCCACATTGTACCATCACAAAGAGGCACAAAATCACTTTCCAGAACATTTTCTTACACCGTTCCTGGCTGGTGGAATGATCTTCCCACCGCTATCTGGAATGCCAACTCCATAACAACTTTCAAGCGACTGCTGAAAACCGATCAATCTCTTTCGACACTACTTGACTTAACAAAAAAAAAAATATATATATATATATCTTTTTCTACTCTTTTCCCTTTCTAGCTTGTACTTATTTGAACAATGCCTGTTATATGGTAATTTGAGCACTTCGTAGGTCGTTTTGCCTCTTTAGGACAATTCGCTTGATGTATTCCCCACCTGTAAGTCGCTTTGGATAAAAGCGTCTGCTAAATGAATAAGTGTAAATGTAAATGTAAAGTGTCAGACTTTTGGACCTGTTTTTCTTTGTTTTACCCCTGTCGTTGTTCCTGAGTTTTTTGTTTAGTTTGATTGCTTTATCCTATGCACCTGTGTTCCTAATTACGCCTTGTCAGAGATTTTCTTAGTATCCACCTTATTTTTCAATGCAGAAGTAAGCTGTTTCTGGTAATGTGTTAGACGTCCGGTTCATAATCCGCCATAGGAAAATAGCGAGAAGAATATTGAAGTGCAGTAAATGGTAAAACAGTTTGCACTACAAATCAGTGTGTTCATAATTAAGATAATGCATTAAAATAATATGGTAAGACACACCAGTTTGCAATATCAAGCAGCAAAACTAGCTTTTTGTGCTGCTAAAAATAGCTGGAAGTGGATGAGTGAATGAGAAGTGCTGTAAGCTGAATCCCACCTGTCACAAAAAGTCAGGGACTTCTCTTATAAAACTGTGTTTTTTGTGGTAAACTCTAAAAATAGCTCAATCCAAAAGTATTGTTTAGTGTAAAACATGTTGAAGACTCTTTATTCCACACTTTAACAGTTTTACTTACTGGATGAGCTCGTTTAAGAAGCTTCTGTAGACATTGTTAGATACTATAAAGTGTTTTGGTTTAAACTGTTCAAGTGATTTTAATCATTTTGATTCTTGTATGTGAATGTTACTGACCTCAATCTCTCCAGTTTACAGTGTGAATCCTTCAGTACGTCACATAAGTGATTCACTCCTGTGTTTTTTATTTCATTCCCTCTCAGGTTCAGTTCTCTCAGGTGTGATGTGTTTGATTTCAGAGCTGAAGTCAGGATGAGACACTGTTTCTCTGTAATACTGCATCCACACAGACTGAAAACAGAAAGAGAAAAGACAATGAATCAGATCTATGAAAAAAAAAGATCTAACAAAAAAAAAAAGAAGACCAAAACAATCAAATTAAATATTTTTTTTTTCATTTTTTAAGCCATTTTACAGTGTAGTTTCAATTTCTAACTATACTAAATCTATGTTTCCCTTAATAAAAAAAAATAGTGAAATATACTATTAAAAAACATGCTGTTTTTTACAAATACACATAAAACATTTTATTCCTGAATCTTTCTTCAGATGGAGAAATGCCAGAAAGTGCAGCACTGGAAATGATGTGACAAGAGTCCAGCGATCTTAAACTAAACAGTGAACTTTAATCTCACTGTCACTGCTGTACAGTATAATGATACTAACTCTAGTTTCTCCAGCTTGAATTGTGTGTTCATCAGTAGATCACTGAGGTTTTTCACTCCAGAGTCTCCTAGTTCATTCCCGCTCAGGTTCAGTTCTCTCAGGTGTGATGTGTTTGATTTCAGAGCTGAAGTCAGGATGAGACACTGTTTCTCTGTAATTCTGCAATAACACAGACTGAAGACAGAAAGAGAAAAGACAATGAATCAGACAAGTGTCAAGTTCATGTGAGTAAATTCATCATGTGTTAACACCATACAGTGCAATATTTAAAACACTGGCAAAAACCTTATATGACCATAAACAAGAACAGAAGAAAAAACAAGATTAACAAAGTAGATTAAAGGGGTCATGGGATGCCCATTTTCCACAAGTTGATATGATTCTTTAGGGTCTTAATGAAAAGTCTCTAATATACTTTGGTTAAAAATTCTCAATTGTTGTGCAAAACAACACCCTTTTTAACTTGTCAAAATCAGCACTGCAAAAATCATCTCATTCTGGTGAGCTCTGCTCACCCCGCCCCTCTCTGATCTCTGTGGAGTGACAAGCCTGTTTAGCCGCGTTTAGCCACTGAACTTGCTAACTAGCACATTATTAGGAAAGATGATCGCAAAGATTCACAAACAAACGTAATCCACTGCAACTCCAGTGGCTCAGATGTCGGGAGTAAATGACGACCACTATGTTCATTATTACATCCAGCAACACAACACCTCAATCACTCAATCAGAGATATTCTTGTCTAACTTACATCCCTGCTCCAGCATCAAAACAGAGGTCGGACTGTGACAGCTGGTCTAAGGTAAGAGCTCATGTCAATCAACTATCGTGGGAGTGTCCTCTGTTGGTGTGACGCCACAACGACAGGCATCTGAGAACGTCTCGATTTGTAAAAGGGGATATTATTTTTACAGATTAATTAAAAACCACTGCATGGATTTTTATCATTATAGGGTAGATTTGTACATGCACTGCCAACACACATTAATGTTCAAACAACATGTAAAAGTGAACTTTGCATCAGATGACCCCTTTAAGATACAGGATCAACTATAGAACTAGTTAAAAATAACATTAAAAATGTGAAAATTTAGTTTATATGTGAAAAGTCAAGAAAATGCTGTTTTTGACTTTCAATTTACATAAAGACATTTTAGGAGTAATTTATTATCTATCTATCTATCTATATATATATATATATATATATATATATATTAGTGGTGGGCTGTTATTGGCGTTAACATGCTGCGTTGACATGAGACTCTTGTCGGGCGATAAAAAAAATTTCGCCGTTAATCTATTCTCAAAGTTGGGTTCTGAGCTGGGTCTATACTACGCAAGCTATGATGACTTTCACCTTGATATTTTAGCGCGGATGTATACCTAGCCGAATTGCACTGTAGGGGGCAAGAACGAGTTTCGAACCTGTGTGTATGCCTACTGTGAAATTACCACATCAAACGTGACGTGCTAACATGGATGCAGCTATGAAGCCGCCGGGTTTGCTTCAGGGAAAATTTATTTTTAAGAAGCTTCCCAATGGAAACCTCGACAAGACTAAGGTTGTTTGCACCTTGTGCAATGCGGAATTAGTTTACTGTAGGAGTTCTTCCAGTCTCAAGTACCACCTAAACGCAAAGCGTCCCTTAGCTAATGCGGAAGATGCCAGGCCAAGCACTGATGTAGTGCAGGGGAAGAGTCGTCGTCAAACTACTATGTTTGAGTGCAACCGAGGCAAGCCCGTCAGCACAGCTCTATCAGCCAAGCTAACTAATCTCCTCGTTCAGTGGATTGCCACCAGCTGCCGGCCCATCAGTGTGGTTGAAGATGATGGGCTCGAGTTTGTTCTCCAGTTGGCCACAGGTGACCCATCTTACAAACTACCTGCGAGGCGAACTATCATGAGGAGAATACATGACCAGCACGCCGCAGAGAAAGCCGCAAAAGACGAGAAGATGGTAGAGGCGAGGTGTGTAGCACTGACTGGGGAACACTGGACATCTGTCAACAACGATAACTACCTCGGCGTTACTGTACACTTCATCAATGCCAGCTGGGAACTTCACTCCTTCGCTTTAGGTAGGCTACGTTATGTAATTTTAAATTACATAATTTAATTTAATTACTTAGCCTATTAATTACCACGACACCACGAATGCCCTTAAATGTAATGTGATTAAGAACTTTAAAAATGTGTAATCTGAGTTAAATTAATCAGTCATGAATTATTTATTGCTCTGTTTCTGTGTGTGTGTGTGTCTGTCTGTCTGTTTGTGTGTGTGTGTGTGTGCACCTGGTATTCATCACGTTATGGGGACCAAATGTCCCCACAAGGATAGTAATACCGGTAAATTTTGACCTTGTGGGGACATTTGTGAGGTCCCCATGAGGAAACAGACTTATAAATCATACAGAATGAGTTTTTTTGAGAAAGTAAAAGTGTGCACAGTCTCCTGTGAGGGCTAGGTTTAGGTGTAGGGTAGGTGTAGGGTGATAGAAAATACGGTTTGTACAGTATAAAAACCATTACGCCTATGGAATGTCCCCATAAAACATGTAAACCCAACATGCTTGTGTGTGTGTGTGTGTGTGTGTGTGTGTGTCTGTCTGTCTGTGTAGGTACATCACTGAGCTCCTTGGTGGGATAAGTATGTATCCTGCTCTGTGGTTCTACCTGCCCTGTGCCACCTCCAGCACGCGATGAAGATCTCAGATGATGATCCTGCCTATATTGTGCGATTCAAGGCTGCCTTCACCAAGGACCTCAACCAGCGGAGGGAGAATATAAACCTGGAATGGCTTAAGGTATGTCAGACTGACCAGAAGATAACTGCATTGTTTGACCATTATAGACTGTTAAGCCAGTAGATCGGTCAATGAATAGAATAATGAGTCATGAAGAAATATGGAGGTTGGATTCGGAAAGTGAAATTTTCATCAATCAGATTAATCTAGATTAAAAAAATTAATCTATGCCCACCACTAATATATATATATATATATATGTATATATATATATACTGCTGTACAGTATAATGATACTAACTCTAGTTTCTCCAGCTTGAATTGTGTGTTCATCAGTAGATCACTGAGGTTTTTCACTCCAGAGTCTCCTAGTTTATTCCAGCTCAGGTCCAGTTCTCTCAGGTGTGATGGGTTTGATTTCAGAGCTGAAGTCACAGCAGAACAACCTTCATCTGTCATATAACAGCGACTTAACCTGCATTGAGAGAAAGAGAGAAGGTAAAAGAAAATGGTTTAATAAAGTGAAAATGTCTTCATAAAATGAAACAGAGGAAGAGTTTCTGAATACCTTTGGATCATTTTTCACAATTTGGTCTTCAAAACAAAACAAAACAAAAAACAAAACAAAACAAAACAAAACAAAAAACAAAAAAATGTTCATTTAATCAAATAATTTACACTTCTCATGGTTTATTTACAATTTGTCCTGATTCTTGACAGAAATACAAAGACATTTTAATTCCCAAAAGTGAAATGTTTGTGTATTTTTGGTATTATTAACTGAAATTATTGGTATTTGACCTGCTGTATGGACAATAAGTGAAGTGGACAGAAACACTTAATACAACTTTCAGATGTTTAGATCACACAACAACTTACTTTGCAAGTCTCCATTACACAGAAATATACAGTATAGAATATAGACAGATTAACTATACAAAAATATATGAACATACACAAAAATATACAAATATATATTGTGCAACAAACAAGGTAACAGTCAGTGATGGTAATGGGAAGTTAATGAAACCCCAGACTACTTTTTTTCTGAGATTTTTGCAGAGGTGTTTGTGTTTCACATCATAGAAGACAATGTTAGCATCTGTTCATTTATTGTTGTAGAAAAGTGGTTCATTTTGAGCTTTTTGCACAATTTTTGTCTTCCAGGTTTAAAATCTACATCGTGTTGACGTCACAGTTTGTGACACAGTTGTGATCGTCACAGTTTGTGATGTGGTAAAGGACTATAGTACTTCAATGACACGTCAATGTCTCATAATTATTCATGAGACTGTGTGTTCTTATCCAATCAGAAGACGCTTTGCTTAATTATTCACAACAGCATGTGTGACAGACACTTCAGACTGTGAGATTGTGAACATTAACTGTGAGAAACGTTCATGGATCGAAGGAGAATGTTTGTTTTTGCTTTGTAAGAGTTTGGTACAAATGTGATTCATTCAGTGAGTGTAACCGGTTTCACAGCTCCTTGATGCAACCCATCAAAAGGCCTTTAAACGCTGCAAAATAAGTTATAAAAGTTATTAGAAATGCAATTTCTGTCCTTGATTTCATACTCCTGTACATCTCCCAGACAGCAGAAGTGTGAAGAGGCTGTGTTGTGGATGTGTATTGTCCCTGATGATGTTGTGGGTCTCATGATGACCCTAGTGCTGTAAATATCCTGAAGTGATAGGAAGGTTACTCCACAAATGAACTGTGTACTTTTTAACAGTGTTGGTCAAGCTACTTGGAAAATGTAGTGAGCTAAGCTAACAGTTACTCTTCATTAAATGAAGCTTCTCTACACTGCTTTATTGTATACAGATACATTTATATAAATGGTAACACCTCACAATAAGGTTAATTAGTTAACATTAGTTAAATAGTATAGTTAACATGAACTAAGAATGATCAATACTTCTACAGCATTTATTAATCTTAATGTTAATTTCAACATTTACTAATGGATTATTAAAATCAAAAGTTGTTTGTTAACATTAATGCACTGTGAATTAACATGAACTACCAACGAACGACTACATTTTTATTAATTTACAGTACATTAACAAAGATGAATAAGTACTGTAATAAATGTATTATTCATTGTTCACTCATGTTAGTTAATACATTAGCTAACATGAACTAATGAAATCTTATTATATAATGTTACCATATAAATGTATAGACCTACAGATTTATTTACATCATTGCAAGTGTTATTATTAACATTTCTCCAAAATCAAGTTCAAAAAACAAGTTTTTGAGCAGCGAATGTTTTTTTTCCATTATTACTGCCACATCAGAGGCAGTACTTGCACTGAATTTATGTTTTCATGAACTTGCAGGTTATAGTTACGGAGTTAGGAGGTTTAGTGGCGTCACTTACTGATCCAGGATCAGTGATCCTTAGCAGTTATTTTTCTGATTTGAGCTTGAGCCTCAGAAATGCTTTGGAAAATGGAGCTTTTGTTGACACTACTGTGTTACTTGATCAAAAATAGAGCTTTGCTACTAAAAAGCTTTTTGATTTAGAAAACATCAACGCTAACACCATGCTATTGAGAAATGTAGTTAAACTAGTAGCCCAACACTGCTTTTTAATCATGTGCTGGAGAGCTTTCCTGTCCTGAACTGTACAACTTCCACACCACTTTCACCTGTACATCTGTAAAAGTTGCTGAGGATTTTGCTTCCTGTGCCAAATTTCCTCAGCCTTCTTAAGAAAATACAGTCACTGCTGAGACTTCCTTACAAGCTGCTGAGTGTTGCAAGACCAACACTCTTAAAAATAAAGGTGCTTCACGATGCCATAGAAGAACCTTTTTTTGTCTGAATGGTTCCATAAAGAACCTTTAACATCTGAAGAATCTTACTGGTTTGTTTAGTTGGTGACACTTAATTTCCAGTGATATCGTCGACTTGATTGCACAGATACTGTTTGAACTGATCTGAGCTGGATGATGACATCACTGGATTCAATGATGAACTTTAACTGAAAATTGAGTGTTTTCTGTTGTTCTTTTGCATTACTGACACTATTTTCCTATTTAATACTGTAAAGCTGCTTTGACACAATCTGTATTGTTAAAAGCGCTATAGAAATAAAGGTGACTTGACTGTTTCACAAGAGGTTCTTTGTGGCGAAAGAAGGTTCTTCAGATTATGAAAAGGTAAGAAAGAGATTGTTCTTTAAAGAAACTTTGACCCTGCAGTGTCAGTTCTAGACCACAGTAACTGGGGGGAACAGGCTGGGGCCCCTTGTGCTTTTAGGGGACACACTTTTAAAATGAATCTTAAGCTACTTTAATATAGTATTATTCATTCAGTCATTTTTCACCATGTCATGCATCACTGCAATCTCTAGAATAAGCTATAACAATTTAAACTCAAATTAATGTTTCATCATGTTTCATCTATTTGACAAATAATTTTGCACCTTTATAGATCATGTTAGTTGATCTATAATGAGCGATCAGCAAAGTAGCCTAATAGTGAAATCTATTAACTATACACAAAAACCTGTCTTTTTACTTAAGTACCAGATATAGGTGTCATGCCATAAAATATGTTTAATACGACTGACTTTATATGTAATGTGAAATTAATAAAACATTATAAGTTAATAATTAGCCTATAACACTTTCAGCGATGACTCATCTGAACACCTCTGATTGGCCATTGCATTCATAAGCTCAACAGAATCGTGTGTGATTGGTTATAATACACAGTGCTGTAAAAACACGTATGTCTCTGACTCAGCGCCAGTGTCAGGCTTGTGTGTAGGAAGGAGCCGTAGGGACGAGGAAATATAACAAAACAGGCTTTAATGAATAACCCCAAACAAGGGTACAGGACGGGAACACACACCAAACTAATGTTAAGAACGGACGAGAACCAAGGCACTGAATCAAACTTATAAAGGGGTGCTAACGAGACCAAGACAGGTGTAGGTAATTAACCAATAAAGACTAAACAAGAAATGGAACAGGAAAGACCATAAAAGGGCACAGAAGGGTGAAACCAACAAAACAGTCCACAGAGGTGTGACAATCAACTAGTGAACGTGGATTTGAATTTATCAGCTGATGATGTTTTTCTTTTTCTTTTTTATAGTTTTCAGGACAAACTGCACATTGCACCCAAAATTGTTTGGTGTGACATGATTCCAGATTTAGGGGGGCCAAGCTTGTTGACACAGGGGCAAATCCAATTTTCTACTCTGACTGACTGAGGTCTGTCCAACAGGAAGTTCAGCACCAGTTTCTGAGGGAGAGTGTCGGTCTGAGGGTGAAGAGAGTCTCTGTTATTGCTGAGTTGTAATCAATAAAAAGCATTCGCACATGTGTGTCGTTTCCCTCCAAATGTGTGAGTGCTGTGTGGATGACAGTGTTGACAGCAACATCAGTGGACCCATTTTGTCGATTTACAAATTTTAATGAGTCTAAGGTGGCTGGAATGGTCCTTTTTATATAGGACTTGACTAGTAAACCCTGACTGCTCATCCGGGATGTCACCTGGGCCTTTTCCATGGGTTTCAGAGCCATGCACACCTCCACTGATGACACCGTGAGTGATGTGTCCAAAACACCCTCTGAGTCCAGAATCCTATACTTTTGGCTGATGATTGGCTCCTTGATAAGGAGGTGCAACTCTACTTAATCTCTACACAATCTCAGGATTGGATGGACCAATATTTCCTTTCTTTTTCTCTTTTTAAGAAGAAAGAATCATGCTTGAAGACTCCATTTTGTATTGTTCTGTGATTTTTTTTAGCACCTGTGTTCATAATTACCCCTTGTCAGAGATTTTCTTAGTATAGGGAGATGAGAGGGTCTGTATTAGTTACTATTGGACAAAGTGTAATGGCTAACTTGGATCACGTGTCCCTTAATAACCAATTACATTACAGCACTGACGTCACTGAATTTCAGTCAGAATTGTGCGACACTCAATGACCGTTTACGGATACCATAGGAATGAATGAGAAGTGCTGTAAGCTGAATCCCACCTGTCGCAAAAAGTCAGGGACTTCTCTTATAAAACTGATTTTTTTCTGTGGTAAACTCTAAAAATAGTTCAATCCAAAAGTATTGTTTAGTGTAAAACATGTTGAAGACTCTTTATTCCACACTTTAACAGTTTTACTTACTGGATGAGCTCGTTTAAGAAGCTTCTGTAGACATCGTTAGATACTATAAAGTGTTTTGGTTTAAACTGTTGAAGTGATTTTAATCATTTTGATTCTTGTATGTGAATGTTACTGACCTCAATCTCTCCAGTTTACAGTGTGAATCCTTCAGTACGTCACATAAGTGATTCACTCCTGTGTTTGTTATTTGATTGTCACTCAGGTCCAGTTCTCTCAGGTGTGATGGGTTTGATTTCAGAGCTGAAGTCAGGATGAGACACTGTTCCTCTGTAATACTGCAATGATACAGACTGAAAACAGAAAGAGAAAAGACAATGAATCAGATCTATGATGCATCATGAACAAATGTCATACATTCACTAACAAACCAGCAAAATCATGGAAACTTCTAATATATGAATGAACAAACCAAGAGAGGAGTATTTGAGGAGACTAGTTACAATCCAAGTCTGGACCCTCAGTCAACAAATAACTCAATTTTACCAATGGAAATGAATATGTAGAATCAATATAGAAACAATAGTAAAGTTAAATTATGAAATGGTCTATTTTCACATTTCTATTGGAAGAAAATCAACAAATCATTGAAATAAAATAATTGTTGTTTTTTCAAGCCATTTTAGAGTGTAGTTTACGATTTCTAACTATACAAATATACTAAATCTACATTCCCCTTAATAATAAAAAAAAAATAGTGAAATATACTATTAGTCCAGTATAAATCGAACTGTCACAATCATCTACTGTCATTGACTGTTTTTTTGTTGTCACTTCTGTTTTATTTCACAGCAAAGATGTCAAATTTCAGCAAGTTTCATGCTGTTTTGTTTTTTTTCACAGATACACATAAAAACATTGTATTCCTGAATCTTTCTTCAGATGGAGAAATGCCAGAAAGTGCAGCACTGGAAATGATGTGACAAGAGTCCAGCGATCTTAAACTAAACAGTGAACTTTAATCTCACTGTCACTGCTGTACAGTATAATGATACTAACTGTAGTTTCTCCAGCTTGAATTGTGTGTTCATCAGTAGATCACTGAGGTTTTTCACTCCAGAGTCTCCTAGTTTATTCCCTGTCAGGTTCAGTTCTCTCAGGTGTGATGGGTTTGATTTCAGAGCTGAAGTCACAGCAGAAAAACCTTCATCTGTCATTTCACAGTTGCTTAACCTGCAATGGCAAAAACAGCATAAAATAAGAAAAGTAAATATTATCATTATTATCATGTTTCCTGATTCTTGTATGTGAATGTTACTGAGCTCAATCTCTCCAGTTTACAGTGTGAATCCTTCTGTGTTTTTATTTGATTCAAACTAAGGTTTAGGATCTATGATGATCATAATATTGAAGAGGCATTTAGTTTCTAATAGTTTGTTTTGAGTCACGTTAGTTTTGTATGAGGGCAGGCACTGCTTCTACTTACTTCTTTACTTTATTTATTTAATGCCTCCATTCTTTATTCTCTAATGAAAGGTCTGGATTTACACACTTACTATTACAAAAAATACTTACAAAATGTGACCAATATGGCAAAACCAGTGCACTGCTTTAAACAATATAACTTCAGACCTGTTGTCTTAAAATAAATAAACTTTAACTGTACTAACTCTAGTTTCTCCAGCTTGAATTGTGTGTTCATCAGTAGATCACTGAGGTTTTTCACTCCAGAGTCTCCTAGTTTATTCCAGCTCAGGTTCAGTTCTCTCAGGTGTGATGGGTTTGATTTCAGAGCTGAAGTCACAGCAGAACAACCTTCATCTGTCATTTCACAGTTTTCTAACCTGCATTGAGAGAAAGAGAGAAGACAGAAGAAAACGGTTTAATAAAGTCAAAATGTCTTTATAAAATGAAACAGAGGAAGAGTGTCTGAATACCTTTGGATCATTTTTCACAATTTGGTCTTCAAAACAAAAATAAATAAAATAAAATAATAATAATTTGTTAATTTAATAACATAATTTACACTTCTCATGGTTTATGTACAATTTGTCCTGAAATACAAAGACATTTTAATTCCCAATTATATAGACAGATTAACTACACAAAAATATATGAATATACACAAAAATATACAAATACATGTTCTGCAACAAACAAGGTAACAGTCAGTGATGGTAATGGGAAGTTAGTTTTTAAAGGGTCATGAAACCCCAGACTACTTTTTTTCTGAGATTTTTGCAGAGGTGTTTGTTTCTCACATCATAGAAGACAATGTTAGCATCTGTTCATTTTAATTGTTGGAGAAAAGTGGTTCATTTTGAGCTTTTTGCACATTTTTTGTCTTCCAGGTTTAAAATCTACATCATGTTGACGTCACAGTTTGTGACACAGTTGTGATCATCATAGTTTGTGACGTGGTAAAGGACTATAGTACTTCAATGACACGTCAGTGTCTCATAATTATTCATGAGACTGTGTGTTCTTATCCAATCAGAAGATGCTTTGCTTAATTATTCACAACAGCATGTGTGACAGACACTTCAGACTGTGAGATTGTGAACATTAACTGTGAGAAACGTTCATGGATCGAAGGAGAATGTTTGTTTTTGCTTTGTAAGAGTTTGGTACAAATGTGATTCATTCAGTGAGTGTAACCGGTTTCAAAGCTCCTTGATGCAACCCATCAAAAGGCCTTTAAACGCTGCAAAATAAGTTATAAAAGTTATTAGAAAAGCAATTTCTGCCCTTGATTTCATACTCCTGTACATCTCCCAGACAGCAGAAGTGTGAAGAGGCTGTGTTGTGGTTTTTTTTTTCCCTGATGATGTTGTGGGTCTCATGATGACCCTAGTGCTGTAAATATCCTGAAGTGATAGGAAGGTTACTCCACAAATGAACTGTGCACTTTTTAACAGTGTTGGTCAAGATACTTGGAAAATGTAGTGAGCCAAGCTAACAGGGAACGTTCTCAGAACACTGCGGGAACGTTCTCGCAACACTCCTGATAGGTTCCCAGAACATTCCCCTAACCTACAGGGAACGTTCTATTTACGTTAAGAAAACTTTCCTGGCTAACCAACAGGGAACGTTCTTGGGAACATTCTGGGAACCAAAACCTAATGTTCCCAGAATGTTCTGGGTACCAAAAATTGTTAGCTGGGTTATCACTAGTTTTGTTTTAATTTTCTGAGTCCGCTAGCTTATAGCCCATTAGCAGCAGGACCTCGCCCCCTCCAGTCTTCGAGATCTCCACCCGGAACCGCTTCGCTCCCCTCCGCGAGATGGAACGCGACGCTGTGATCGTCTGAGACTCCATTGTCATCTTCTTCTTCTTCTTTGCTGTTTTAATGGCGGCCGACATCTAACGTTAAGGTGCATTACCGCCACCTACTGTACTGGAGTGTGGGCCTGAGTCAACTACCTCCCAGATAAGACTCTGTCTGGTACGTCCATGCTACCTTAGCTAAAGGTGAAGTCCACAGGTTCAGTCCAGGAGGTTCTGAAGCGGGCTTCAGCAGCCTGATCGAGACGGTTCGCAGCACGTCACCTGCGATGAGGATCATCGTGTCAGGACCGCTTCACACGTATCGACGTGGGCACGAAAGATTCAGTAGACTTCTTGCTCTAAATGAATGGTTATTGACATGGTGTAAAGAACAGAAACTGCTCTTTGTTAATAATTGGAATCTTTTCTGGGAACGTCCTAGGCTTTTCTGTGTTGATGTCCTGCACCCCAGCAGAGTCGGAGCAGAACTGCTGTCGGACAACATCTCCAGGACGCTACGCTCCATTTGACTAGTAAGTACATTCTCAAATGATCGCTATGATGGCTTTTGTTCTGAACACTTAAATGATAGTACTTGCACTGTCCAATCTATAAAGACTGTGTCTGTTCCTCGAATAGTGAAGTCAAAACATAAATTTAATGCAGGATCTAGAACAAATCTGATCATAGTTAAACCAGAAAAATGCAAAATAAATGAACAGAAACCATTTTTAAAGCTTGGGCTCTAAACATTAGATCACTTGCACCCAAAGCAGTTATTGTGAATGAAATGATCACAGATAATAGTTTTGATGTACTCTGCTTAACTGAAACCTGGCTAAAACCTAATCATTATATTGATAAAGTGCTAATTGTCAGAGATTTTAACATTCACATTGATGATACAAATTATGTGTTAGGACTTGCGTTTACTGACCTAATAAACTCTTTTGGAGTCAAGCAAGATAGATAGATTTAATTATATCGTATGGAATTGATCTTACTGATATAGATATCGTACCTCAAAGCAATGATGTTTCTGACCATTTCCTTGTATCGTGCATGCTGCGTATTACTGATATTAACTATATGGCTCCGCGTTATCGTCTTGGCAGAACTATTGTTCCAGCCACCAAAGATAGATTTACAAATAACCTGCCTGATTTATCTCAACTGCTCTGTGTACCCCTTAATACACAGGATCTAGACAAAATGACTAGCAACATGGGCACCATCTTCTCCAATACGTTAGAAGCTGTTGCCCCCATCAAATTGAAAAAAGTTAGAGAAAGTTAGTACTGCGCCATGGTACAACAGTATTACCCATTCCCTCAAGAAAGAAACTCATAATCTTGAGCGCAAATGGAGAAAAACTAACTTGGAAGTTTTTAGAATTGCATGGAAAAACAGTATGTCCAGATATAGACAGGCTTTAAAAGCTGCTAGGGCTGAACATATCCGCAAACTCACAGAAAATAACCAAAACAATCCAAGGTTTTTATTTAGCACAGTGGCTATATTAACAAATAACCAGACGCCACCTGATCTAAATATTCCTTACAGTTTAATAGTAATGACTTCATGAATTTCTTCACTGATAAAATAGATAACATCAGAAATACAATAACCAATGTAGATTCTACTGTGTCTAATATGTCAACTTCTTTTGTCACAACCAAAGAAAAACTGCAGTGCTTTACAACTATAGGACAGGAAGAGTTAAATAAACTCATTACTGTGTCTAAACCAACACCATGAATATTAGATCCCGTACCCACTAAATTACTAAAAGAATTGTTACCTGTAGCAGAAGAACCGCTTCTCAATATTATCAACTCATCGTTATCTTTAGGTCACGTCCCTAAACCATTCAAGCTGGCGGTTATTAAGCCTCTTATTAAGAAACCACAACTAGACCCTAGTGAACTGGCGAATTATAGACCCATTTCTAATCTTCCATTTATGTCTAAAATTTTAGAGAAAGTTGTATCTGCTCAACTGTGTTCATTCTTGCAAAAAAATGATATCTATGAAGAATTTCAGACCAAGGCTGCATCTCATTGCTAGTTTTACTTGATCTTAGTGCTGCGTTCGACACTATAGATCATGACATACTCATAGATCGACAACAAAATTATGCAGGTATTCAAGGGCAGGCTTTAAAATGGTTTAGATCCTACCTGTCCGATCGCTACCACTTTGTTTATTTAAACGGGGAGTCATCTCAGTTATCACCAGTAAAGTATGGAGTGCCACAAGGATCTGTTCTAGGTCCTCTACTATTTTCAATATACATGCTGCCCCTTGGTAATATTATTAGAAAACACAGGATTAGTTTCCATTGTTATGCTGATGATACTCAACTATATATCTCAACAAGACCAGATGAAACTTCTGAATTATCTAAGTTAACAGAGTGTGTTAAAAATGTAAAAGACTGAATGACCAATAATTTTCTCCTATTAAATTCAGATAAGACAGAGATATTACTTATTGGACCAAAAAAAACAGTTCACAGAATCTCTTGGCTTACAATTTACAACTAGACAGATGTACTGTTACTTCCACTACAGTCAAAAGTCTGGGTGTTATATTAGACAGCAACTTGTCTTTTGAAAATCATATTTCTCATTTTACAAAAACACCATTCTTCCATCTTAGAAACATTGCCAAGCTATGAAACATGTTACCTGTTTCTGATGCAGAAAAACTAGTTCATGCATTCATGACCTCTAGACTGGACTACTGTAATGCACTACTAGGTGTTTGTCCTGCATCTTCAATAAACAAGCTACAGATAGTCCAAAATGCAGCTGCTAGAGTCCTTACCAGGTCAAGAAAATATGATCATATTACCCCAATTTTAAAGTCTCTGCACTGGCTACCCATTAGGCTCCGCATCAGCTATAAAATAATACTTCTTACCTATAAGGCACTTAACGGTTTAGCTCCTGCGTACCTAACTAGTTTTCTACCACGCTACAATCCATCACGCTCCCTAAGGTCACAAAACTCTGGACTGTTGGTAGTTCCTAGGATAGCAAAGTCCACTAAAGGAGGTAGAGGTTTTTCACATTTGGCACCCAAACTCTGGAACAGCCTTCCTGATAACGTTCGGGGTTCAGACACACTCTCTCTGTTTAAATCTAGACTAAAGACACATCTTTTTAGCCAAGCATTCAAATAATGCATCTCATAAACTTTTCCTGCAGTTATATCTGATCAAATGTTCATTATTAATCTTTTAGCTCTGGTTATATATATATATATATATATATGATTTTCAGGAATGGAATTTTGAGAAAAACGGGTTTAAAGTGAGACGGCTTTCACTTTCACTTAACGGGTTTAACAAGAGCTGTCTGTCAAATCAGGAGCGCTATACTGCATCATTACACAAATAGACTAACGTTTGTTTTCCGTTTTTATCATGGCCATAGTCTTTTGATCATCTCTTGTATGTTTAGATAGCACGAATAATGTAGCCTACCTTGAAGTTTACATTTAGAAAAATGCGCGCAGCCCAACTGTTCACTGTGCATAAAAGTTCACTGGACTCTTCCTCTTTAGTAACTTACTTCATCCTTCATTTCTGGATGTGAAATAGTCAATTATAAGATTAAGTGAGCAGCTAAGTTACAGTACTTAAGATTGCGTTGTTGTGCTCCGCCATCTCACGATATGAAAAATAAATAAAAACCTTGCATGCGACCTATTTTCTGAAAATTTCCTGAAAACGTCCCAGCGCTTTCCCAGATCGCATCACAATTGATTATATTAAACCAATTTATTGTTTATTATGTAAATCTATTATTTATTATGTAAACCAGGCGCGACAAAAAGGTCTTCTTCACATGTAAAATCATCCTCTTCAAACCCATAACATACACTCTCTCATTACTGTAAGTCGTATGAAATTTCTCTCCTACTGCGAAGATGGCGAATCAGCATCATCAACTTCATCTTTGCAGCCGACACTGACTCAGAAAACAGTTTAGCAATAAGTACATGAAATATGTTACAGCTATTTTTTCCCTAGACATTCATTGTCATTCCTTTAGTCAGCAAGCTTTAGTCCGCTTGAGGCTATAAAAGGCTCACTGGTTTAATATAGTATAATTAATTTAATATAAACGTGCGATTATTAATGGCTCAAACGAGCGACTACAATATCACTTATAATAATAATAATAATAATAATAATAATAATAATAAAAGTTCAGCAAAAACATTATAAGCTACTCTGTTAGAACAAGTTCAATAAAACTTGTTTACTATATTTCTACGGGCAGAGGAGAATAGCCAAACCAAAAACAAACAAATAAAACACAATGTAACTGTCAGGCATTCACCACAGCCACATCCATCTGACACACCTCCGGTAACCCCGCCTACTCGTTCAGCATCACCAGATTACTGACGGCATTCACCTGTTACTCGTTAGCCACGCCCTATAAATAGAACTCCCCAGCAAACATGCCCGCGCGGGCCCGCTGCAGGTTTACTGTGGGACAGTGTGGGCAGAGCAAATGTAATACAGTTGTACTCATGAATTTACATACCCCTTGCAAAACATACTAAATGTTAATAATTTTGACAAAATAAGAGGGATTATGAAAACTGTGTTATTTTTTATTTAGTACTGTCCTGAATAAACTATTTAACATGACAGATGTTTATATATACACTCCACAAGACAAAATAATAAATGAAATTGTATAAATGAGCCCATTCAAAAGTTTACATACCCTTTAATCTTAATACTGTGTTTAGTTTCCTGAATGATCCACAGCTGTTTTTATGTTTTGTGATAGTTGTTCATTAGTCCCTTGTTTGTCCTGAGCAGTTCATCTGCCTGCTGTTCTTCAGAAAAATCGTCCAGCTCCTGCACATTATTTGGTTTTTTCAGCATCTTCTGCTTTTTTGAACACTTTCAAAAATGACTGTATGATTTTGAGATCCATCTTTCCACACTGAGAACAACAGACAAACTCATACATGACTATTACAAAAGGTGAAAACATTTACTGATGTTTAAGAAGGCAACACAATGCATTAAGAGGCAGGGGGTATAAACTTTTGAACAGAATGATGATGTGTAAATTATATTTATTAAGTATATTTTATTTACAGCTTTTGTTTTTCCATTTAGTATTGCACTTCAGACTACAGAAATATCAGTGAATCAGTGAATGTTTCCATCTGTTATAAAAGTTACTGTATGTATGAGTTCAATTGTCCAATTGAAAAGATGGATTTCAAAATCTTACATTTACTTCTGAAAAGGGTTCAAATATGCAGATGCTGCTGGAAAACCAAATAATGTGCAGGAGCTGAAGGATTTTTCTGAAGACCAGCAGGCAGATGAACTGCTCAGGACAAACAAAGGACTCATAAAAAACTATCACAAAACATAAAAAACAGTTGTGGATTATCCAGGAAAAAAACACACAGAATTAAGATTCAAGAGTATGTAAACTTTTGAATGGAGTCATTTTTATGAATTCAATTATTATTTTGTCTTGTGGAGTATATATAAACAGCTATATAACATGAAATTTCCATGATCCCTCATATTTTGTTAAAATTATTAATATTTTGAAGTTCAAAAATCCAACAAAATTACAAAAACTGTATATATATATATATATATAGAGAGAGAGAGAGAGAGAGAGAGAAATATTTTGTTGTAATAATGTATTTATATTTGTAAATAAATACATTGTAGGCTATCATTAAATGAAATTATCTAAGACAATTAAATGACTAATCAGATCATTGTTTGTTATTCATTGTTACTGCTGGTATTGATTAGTATTAGTGACGTAATCATTTATTAAATATTTCTAAAAGGAAAAATAAATATTTAATGATATAATACGTTAAATGGCGCGTCAGCTCTTCAGCACGTGATTAATTCTAGCCAATGAGAACACGAACTGCTGGAACTCTGCATCGTTAATGAGCGCTCATTCAGACTTCGACTGGTCCCGCCCAGGCTCAACTCAATCAGGTAAGATTTTACATTTCCTGGTTCATTTATGAATTTTCTATTAAAATTCGTCAAAATGGTTGTGAATTAATAAATAGGAATTAAATTACACCCGTTTTAGTGGTAAATTTGATTACAAGTGCGTCACTTGTTTAAACGACGAACGGTAATAACGGCCGAAAAGCCGTTTTCTGAGGTAACGTTAATCTCTGAGGTGATATATCCTTCAAAATTGCACTTAAATTCACTGAATTAAGTTAGTTTACGTCCATTTTGGTGTTCATTTCGTTTTCCGTTGCTGTTTACGCGATGAATTAATAATAGCCGAGCAAGAAGGAGCTCTGTGTTTTAAAGTCGTAAATAGCAACACAAACAGGGATTTATATATAGCACAATACAATACCTCGGCTACACGCTTATTACATCTCGTTACATATCATTAATGTATCTGTTTATAACTGATAGACATCTGTAAATTCTCTGCGCTGACCGGAAACTGTTAACGTTAGGACAGTGTCGCAAACAATATACATTTGCTTAAAGATTATTACAAAGATACAGCCATATTACTGTCATGTTATTGTTACTTAAAAATGATATATCATACGATTATATCAATACTATCTTTGTAGGAGTTGCCTCTTAAGCTGTGGCGTCCACCGAGAGAGAGAGAGCGAGAGCGAGAGAGACTCGTTAGAGTACAGTACGGGTGCGTCTCAAACAAAACTCGTGAATCAGTATGTAGCCATAAAGATTATCACTGTCATATGTAATCAGCCATCTGGAATAGTAATTTAAGAAAAAAAAAAAAATATATATATATATAGATCAGAAAATAATATTAAAGTAGCATATTTATGTATAATGATTTCTCCTGGCTGTTTAACTGTAACCTGTTGTCACGAATCTGGTCGGTGTCCCGCTGTCCGCTCACCACCAGAGGTCACTCTCACCCCATCATCACACTCTGACTGTTGTACCACACCCCGGACTACATCTCCCGTCATGCATCACGCTGATTGCGTCAGCACATGTGACCAATCAGCAGCACCATAAAAGCCCCGGTCTTTCCCCGTGCTAGTCACGGATTGTTGATAGTGTTTCTCCCATTGTTTAGCGTACTCTTGTTCCTTGTGGTTTTGATTCCCTCGCCTGGCTCCCCGTTTTCGACTCATCGCCGCCTGCCTTCGGATTATCGCTCGTCTTAAAGGACTATTCTCTCGTCTCGCCTCTGACATTCCTGTTTACTGTTGTTTGACCCTGCCTGCACGACCATGTATCTGTCTCGTCCCTATAATAAAAGCTCGCAAATGGATCCGCTCGCCTCTCGTCTTTCACTCCCCATTACACCTGTGTAATGCTTGACTTATTTTTATTTTTTTTTCTTTCTTTTACATTCTCATATATTACTGTACATAGTGTTATTTATTTATTTATTTGTTTGTTTGTTTTATACCATTAATATAATGTTTGTCTTCTTTCTCTTTTGAGTACTGATTTCCATCTAGTCTTGAGTGCAAAGTTTAGCTCCAGCCCCAATCATGTACAGCTGAACCAGCTGATCAGGGTCTTCAGGATTACCACAGACTTCCAAGCAGGCGTGTGGACGGGTTGGAGCTGAACTCTATCGCTTGTCAACTTCAGCTAAACAAAGAGCCACCAGGTCGCTGCATCTTTTGTAATGTAAGTGCATTTAAGTTTATTTAAAGCTGCACATTCATGCATCAAGTTAAAGTCATTAGTAATTTCTTACAGTGCACCTTCCTCCAAAAATTACAGTTCTGTCATCATTTACTCACTCTGTTGTTGTTTAAAAAAAAAAAAGAAAGAGAGATTTAGAAGAACATTTCAACTATTTTTGTCATTGTTCATGCTATTGACTTTCGTAGTATTGACAAAAAACGCTGAGACAATATTGTATTATTTAGGGGGTTTTATATATATATTTTCATTTTAATTGTTCTTTTCTTTCTCACTTAGTTGATAGAGCAAAAAGTAGGCTGGCCACAGCATCTGAAATGGAAACATCTATTAAAATGCCTCCGCAGTATAAGACACTTGGGATGGTGGAAGGAGCAGAAGAACAGCGATCAGGCAGAGCTCTACTGTTGCCCCTTAGGGAACTGATTTATGATCTACTTAACATTCTGATTTAGTAATAATTGATCATTGCTCTGTCCTATAAAATAATTTAATACATTCCACTGTTCAGTAGTTTGGGGTCAGTATTTTATTATTATTATTATTTTAAATCTAAGAAATCAATTTTTACATTTTAAATGTTTAAGAAATTGTTTTTATTCAGCAAGGATGCGTTAAATTGATAAAAAAATTTACATTGTTGAACAAAAATCATATTTCAAATAAATGCTGTTCTTTTAAAAGCATTATATAAAGGATCCTGAAAAAATATATCATGGTTTCCTCAAAACTATAAAGCAGCACAACAGTTTTCATGACTGCTGATGATAAGAAATGTAGTTTTGGTAAGCATAAGAGAGTTCTTTCAAAAACACTGACAAATCTTACTGACCCTAAACTTTTAAACAGTAGTGTTTTCTGCTTTTTTTTTATGTGGCTGTGAATAAATGAAAGTATTCGAAATTTATGACTCTTAATTTATTACTTCTACTTTCAGCATGCAGTTATTCTGCATATGCATTAATAGTAATATTGTGGCATTTTGCAGGTACAAAGTAAAAGCAAACTAATTTTGTTATTTGTTAAGGCCACAATGGCCATTCACAGGTGCCCCCACCCAGCCCACAGCATGCCCACACTATCCCCACTGTGCCCACCCC
>VONZ01002285.1:0-58498 GCA_012976165.1 Labeo catla
TTACTTGATACATATCTTTTGTTTTCATTCTTACCATGGTCCCCTAACACTGCTCCTCCACCATGAAGCACCCACTGCATATACATATTTTATAATACAATAATAGCATGTGAAGAGTTGAAAAAAAAACAACAGATAACTCAAAACATTTTTATTTATTTTCAGAAAACATGATTTTTCCAAGTTATTTTAATCAAACCGCAGTTGGGTTGTTTTGATTAAGCAATAACAACTTAAATAAGTAAATAAAGTAACTTACAAAATTAAAGTTCATTGAAAGTATATTTTTGTATATATTAAATGTTATATATATATATATATATATATATAGCAAAAGCAGATAACTCCATCAGTCGTTTTTGGCCAAAGCTGATAACTCCACAGAATGTTTTCATAGTATGTGTAACGCCACGCCAGCAGAGGGATCCCTCACCCATGCACTGACCGTTCCTGCTCTCTCTGCTGCTTCTATGGTAACTTCCTGTTTGGCAGCCATATAAGGAGGGTCATGCCAAACAGGACTCCGAAGTATTGTTTTGCCTGTGTAGACTCTACTAAGCGTTTCTCCTGTTTCATTGCCCTGTTTTGTTATTTTCCACGGTTTTGTTTATTGTCATAGTTTTGTCTTGTTTTCTGCCAGTTTTGTTTTGTTTCATTGCCATAGTTTTTGCCTAGTTTCATAGCCTTGTTCATTTGTCACTTTGGACTGCTCTCTCTTGGATTTTGACCTTCTGCCTGTTTAATTGGATTCGTCTTTTGTCTTGCCTAGGTGTTACTGTTTTGTTTGGATATCGACCCTGCTTGTCTTGACTACGCTGTGTTTATCAAAGCTCGCATCTGGATCTATCACGCTTCCTACGAGTCCTGTTACAGTACGGTGACCAAAAAGATTAAGGGAAATTGGGTTTCTCAGTTCATGACTCCTTTAAAATGAAAGAAATTTCTTGTTTTACTTTTAATTTGCACTTTATAGTGGTTTATGGAAATGTCCATAAAATCAGTGGGTATTGTGCTTGCAGAAAATTACCATTACATTTCCTGTGCTTTATTTCTATTTTGTTTTATTGTTGTCACAATAACTATTACAAATGCAGGTCAATTCAAAGCTCCACACATGACAAGGAGAGAGAAAAGAAAAAGACCAACACTGCACTGCCACACCACTGCCAACACACATTAATGTACAAACAACATGAAAAGGTGAAGTTTTCATCCGATGACCTCTTTAACCAAAAAGAGCAATTTAATAAAAAGTGATCAACAATTTAATTCATGGACATTTATATTTTCCACCATGTCACAAGCAGGGATGTGTAGTACCAGAATAAAGGACAGATGACAAATAAGCATGTATGTGACCTGCTGACATCATTGAATTATTTAATGTAAGTTTCAAATCTGACAGCAATGGTGATGAAGTAAATATGGACAAATATGGTCCTTAAATGTGTAATAGTCAAAAATACTGGCTAATACAGTACAGCCAATAGTAATCACACTTCAGGCACAGCCGTCATTGTAATATTTCACTTTAACAGTAGTCAAACAACTAAAACATTTAGCTTTTAGCCTACATGATGAATACTTAGTCAAGATATGTTATAATACTATAATTGTAATTAAAATAGCCAGTAATTTATCGTCATTCACAAGTGAAAATGCCACAATTCCAAACTTTTTTTTTTCATAAATGCGTTACACACGTCAGTAAGCCATTTTGGTTGAAAACCGAATTTTTTTCTGATTCATCAACATAGTTTCACTGATGATCCGTTCGAAACATAAAACCCAGGATAGAGCGGCTGAGTGAATGTGGTCTGGACTGTGTGGATGAGGCTCATTGTGTCAGAGATGCTGTAGAAGGACAGAGTTCCTGCACTCTCATCCACAAACACTCCTATTTTACTGCTGGACACTTTAGGAAGTTTAGTCACTATGCCATTGTGTATGAATGAGTTTCTAGAGGGAGAGCAGTACAAACTCCAAGACTGATCATTATATCCAAACCGACACTCACCACCCCATCCCTTCCTGTTGATGCTCTTAAATGACACTGATATATGCACACCACCAATCCCATTCCACTCAATCTCCCAGTAACAGCGTCCACACACACGGTCTTTACACAAAACCTGCTGATAAACATCAAATCTGCGTGGATGATCAGAATACTGCTGAACCGTGTCAGTGTAAGTAATTACTCTGTTCCTCTCAGAGACACGGAGGTGTTTATTCACCGTTTTCAGATCCAGAGTGAGCTGATGGGAATCTGATGGAAATAAAAGACATTAGAATCAGGAATTATGAATGTGCCTGGTCTTTTTATGTAGCTGAACTTATGTTCAAAGTATTATTTGTCTCTCACTGCAGCTGACCAGATATCCTGTGCAAATCATGATTTGCATGATCAGTTATAAAACTTTTCTATTATGTTTACTTTCATCTTGTACAGGACGTTCATAAACACACTCAGTGAGTTTTTCCTGCTTGTTTTCTTAGTGACTTACATTGTAAGAAGTTGTTTCTGGTCCAGAGAACAATGTTGGTGAAAGTGACTGTGAAAATCAACAGACATGAACAGTTTCATTCTCATGTCAAGAGAAAATGATTCCCGTATCCATTCATTCTAAATCATTCTAATATGATTTTCTTCATTGTAGGAGATGTTGCACTCATTTCTGAGAGCAGATGGATTTCCAGGACTTTACCTCTGTCTGAGATCTTCTTGAGCTCCTCTTTGCAGAAACCTTCCAGTTTGTCTTTCAGCTGATGGACAGATTCTTTCATGCCATCAAAAGAGATGAGAGAAATGAAGGGATCATCATTTACATCTGTAGATTCAGGAGGTGCTGATACAGACTGGAAACCCTATTTAAAACCATAAAAATCAAAACAGAAAACAGTAGACTATCAAAAAAGAAAAGTAAACAGACAAGCAGACTGACCATTATTTATAACTTTTGACTCCTGTCTTTGGCCTGTATCTTTACATGGTGCCCAGGTCAGATTTTGTGTGGTCTGAGTGTACTGAAGAATTGCTATTATATCTATTTGGATTCAATATACAGTGTCTTAAAGTTTTGCTATTGTGTGAAAAGAAAAAAGATTGTGTATCTTCCAAAAGAAACAGTTTAGAGAAATGTTTCCTAGAAGTTTTCCAAATCTGTTTCTATAATTATATATTAACACAACATAGATTTCTCGGCTTATAGATTGGCTTATTCTACTCTATCTTGCTCAAGTCCACTATGATCCTGTTCTTCTACTTGTTCTTCTTCTGTTACCTGCAGAAAATGGATATGATCCTGCATCTTTGAAAGCTGCTCCAGCTCAGAGTCTTTCCTCCTCAGATCACTGATCTCCTGCTTTAGTTGCTCCAGTCGTTCTTCAGCTTGAGTCACTGCAGCCTTTTCCTGATCTCTGATCAACCATATCAACTCAGAGCGGCTTCTCTCAATGGAGCAGATGAGCTCAGTGAAGATCCTCTCACTGTCCTGCACTGCTGTCTGTGCAGAGCGCTGTTAGACACACATCACAGGCACACAGTGAGCTTCAGTGGGACTGAATGATGAGACTCCAGACTGAGACGAACTTCTCTTTTTCTCCAGACTCACCTTATGAGACTCAACAGTCTCTCTCAGCTGCTGCAGATCTTTCTCTCTTTGCTGGATTCTCTGCTGGAAACTTCTCTGCATCTCCTTCAACAGCTTCTGTAGGACAAATGTACATAAAACTACTGTCACTAAATCATCATGTGAACAGATGAACCTAATATCCGTGAAGTAGTGAGCCATAATGGTTAATCTTTAAGGTTATAGTTAGTTACAGATGTATCAGCTTTTTCTTGTAAATGCTTAGTTTTATAAAGATAGTTCACCCAAAACTTTAAATTCTGTCATCATTTACTCCCCCTCAAGTCATTCCAAATTTCCATGATTTCATCTTAAAGCTCAACAAATTGTGATGCGATCTGGGAAAACCTGTCAGATGTCATGCTGGGACGTTTGGAGGAAGTAAAAAAAAAAATTTGGCAAATTGTTGTTGTTGTTGTTGTTTTTTTTTTGCCAAAATTAGATTATATTTTTATTCTATAACATCTTGTGGTACATCTCTGAAAATATCTTGGGAAAATTCACTTGTTTAGTGACATAAAAATAGCGATTTATTGCAGCAAGCAGAAATGACCATCTTTCTCTTATGTTAAGAACGTGCTTTCTCTGAACACCACAAAACATATCAAACCTATCAAAATAAACCACGTAACATATTTAATAAAGGTGTATCAGTGCACATTTATTATGCGCAGTCTAAAGTACTGTAACTGCTCACTTAAACAATTTTACTCAACTTTACTGTCAGTGCCTTAAACAATGGACTATTTCACATCCAGAGATGAAGGATCGGATGATGAAGTTACTAAAGAGGAAGAGTCTGATGACAGTCTGTTAATTGCACAGTGCGTGAAAAGTTGCGCTGTGCTCGCTTTTATAAATGTAGACTACAAGGTACATTATTCATGCTATCTAAACATACAAGAGGTGATTTAAAAGTTCAAAGACTATGCCTATGATAAACAACGGAAAACTGTCCTCTTCAGGGTAACGTTAGTCTGTTCGTGTAATGGTGCAGTATAGCGCTCTTGACAGCTCTTGTTAAACCTGTGAAGTAAAAGTGAAAGCCATCTCACTTTATACCCGTTTTTCTCAAAATTCCATTCCTGAAAATCATCACTATAAGATAGTCATAACTTTTATGTTCAAGCTATTGACAAAATGATCTGTCATAGAGGCAAGTAAAATATATGTATATGTATGTGTGCGCACACATATATATATATATATATATATATATATATATATGAAATAGTGCGGTAATATCATACTTATTTGAACAAATTTTAGCATTTATTTCAATAAATTATCTATTGAGAGAGAGAGAATGTGCGAGAGAGAGAGTTGTGTGTGGTACCTGCTGCGTGTCTCTCTCTACAAACAACCAATTAATTCAAAAACAGTGGTTTTACCACCTCGTTGCTGAGGAACATAATGTAGCGATCTAGTATCTAAGCTACTTTAATAATAAGAATCACGGGGAAGTGCTAAGAACAAGTTTATGTATGTGCGCAGCACAATGCGATCTCTGAGCCCTATCTCTCGCCCTCTCTCTGTGTGTGTGTGTGGATTTGTGTGCATCAATTAAAGCAGCCCATTAACATAGAACGGTGATTAAACTGACTTGGAACTACCTGTGCATTTAACGGTTTTACTGCACACCTACCAGCCAATCAGAATTCAGACAGACCTTATATTAAATAAATATTTAATATAATATTATATATATATATATATATATATATATATACACTGTCCAACAGTTGACATGCAACTTGACTGACTTGAGACATTGAGACACAACAGGAAGTACACTGCAAACAAAGGCTCATCTTACCTAGTACTTTTGTCTTGTTTCTTGTCAAATAATTCCTAAATTAACAAATTAACAAACTAAATTAAGTGCATTTTGCTTAAAACAAGTAAAATTATCTGTCATATAGGTATAAGTAAAATATTCTTAAAACAAAAGTATTTTACTTACCCCCCAGTGGCAGATAATTTTTTACTTTATTTAATTTATATATATATATGTTATGCCATTTTGCTTATCTAGTAAATTGATCTTAATATAAGAATGTTTAAATAGTTTAAATGACTAGAAATAAGACAAAAATACTAAGATAAGCTTTTTTTGTAGTGTACTGCCAATATACATGTGGCCATCTATAAATACCATTTCCTTTCATACCTGTTTTTCTGTCCTCTGTGCTGCAGCTGATACAGTGATGTGGTTTTTATGTTCATATTTCATACACAGCACACAAATGCATCGTTGGTCAGTAATACAGTACATTTCTAGATGTTTCTCATGTTCATGGCAGATCATCTCCTGCAGTCGTCCAGTGACATCAGTCAAACTGTGTCTCTTTCCTTCAAACAAACTCTCATGTTGTTCAAGGTGAGTTTGACAGTAAGAGTTCAGACACACCAGACAGGACCTGACGGCTTTGTATTTTCTTCCAGTACAGGCGTCGCACTGCACGTCTCCAGCTCCTGCATAACAGTCAGCAGGAAGTTTAGTCTTCTTCACTTTCTCCACCACTTCAGCCAGCATGGTGTTTTTAGCTAAAGCAGGTCTTGGACTGAAGGTCTGTCTGCACTGAGGGCAGCTGTAGATTCTCATCTGATCCTCCTGATTCCAGCAGCCTGTAATACAGCTCTTACAGTAACTGTGTCCACAGTGGATCGTCACTGGATCCTTCAGGAGATCCAGACACACTGGACAGAGGAGCTCATCCGGAGAAACTCTTGCTTCTGCCATTTTACTGCATGAATGCAGAAACACAAACACTCAACGCAAAATACACTTCAGTTTCTCTTTCACTGAGCTCAGGTGAGTTCTGTGTTCTGCTTCTGTGTTAGAATGACGTGTACAAAACAGGGTTGTTTACAAGTCTAAAAGTCACATATAATCAAATGTCCACTAGATGTCAATCTTACACAAACACTCAGAGAAGCAAAAAAGCACCTTTGCAACTGCAGAAGTACTGCATCCTAATTGTTATACTTGTACTGCAGGACTGAAATCCAAATTTACAGTTATTCAATTAATGTTTTCACTTCATGAAATATAAAATATTTGGGTTATCTGTAAAGTCTGCAGCTTGAAGCTTTTATAAACATCAGGAAAGTATCTGTCCCTGAATATCCTGTTTAAAAACAGACACAAGAAATCCAGATCGACCAGTTGCCTGAAGGATATTAAAATATGAATGTTCTTGCGTAAGAGTTCTGCCAGTGGAGTTAGGTCATCTACCTATAACTAAATCTCAGACAAATACAGAAAATCCAATAAGTAATAAATAATTCAGAATAAATTTTGTTTACCACAGAACATGCATTTATTAATGCCATTCACACTGGCACTTAATTGGCGGTCAGTTTCATCTTACAGCAAAAGTAATGAAGATTCTAAGGATCAATGTCTATGGGATGATATTAGACTCAAAATAATTAATAGATGCACATTGTGAAATTTTACCTTTTATTATTTAATTTCAGCATTTTTCTCCATATAATGGACTGATATTGTGCCCGGATTTTGAACTTCCAAAATGCAGTTTAAATGCGGCTTCAAACAATCCCAAATGTGGTTGTAAATGATCCCAGTCGAGGAAGAAGGGTCTTATCTAGCAAAACGATAGGTTATTTACAAAAAAATATATACAATTTAAATACTTTTTATTCACAAATGCTTGTCCTGCCTTGCTGTAGTTGAACTCTGTGTTTTCTGGCTCAAGACAGTTAGGGTATGTCAAAAAAACTCAGACCATATTTTCTGCCTCAACTTCAAAAATCATTTTTAAATCATCGTACATCGCTGCAGAAGTACCAACACAGTCTTTGCAAAGTGAACATGCAAAGAAGATCAAACACACTTAACAAAAAAAGGTAAAACAGTGATAGAGGACGATTTTGAAGTTGAGGAAGAACATGAGATGGGAGTTTTTTAACATACCCTAACTGATATGAATGAGAAAAAAAACACCCAGGCAGAGTAAGACAAGACAAGCGTTTGGCATTTAAAAGTATATAAATTGTTTTATTTTAATTAAAATAACCGATCATTACAATAGATAATATCCTTCTTCCTCAGCTGGGATCGTTTACAACCGTATTTGGGATCGTTTAAAGCCACGTTTAAACTGTATTTTGGAAGTTCAAAATCCAGACACAATATCAGTCCATTATATGGAGAAAAATGCTGAAATGTTTTTCTCAAAAAACATAATTTCTTTATGACTGAAGAAAGAAAGACATGAACATCTTGAATGACAATGGGGTGAGTACATCATATGTGAATCTTTGTTTTGGAAGTGGACTTCTGCTTTAATCACATATAACTGTAGTGCAGTGCTATGAGATGTGTTATGTTAATACTTGGCTAAAAATGTGTATTTCAATCTAATTTAAACTAAAAGATTGTGCCTGAACATTATCAGGAAGGCTATTTCAAAGTTAAGCAATACAACACAAAAACACTCTACTTTCTTTAGTGGACTTTAATATGTCCTCGCCATTATCAATAGTCCAGAGTTTTGTGATCTCATTACATTACATAGCTACTGTTGCCCCTATTTGTGCTTTTTTTGCTACGATCTGGTTTAATCACAATTAGAATTTTTATAGATCCCTTGGTAAATCATTTGCCCTCAGTATTCATTGAATAGACACAGTCTCTATAGAATGGACTACATATGTCACAGTATCATTTAAATGGTTAGTTCAGCCAAAAATGAAAATTCTGTCAAAACCATAAAACCTTTGTTTATCTTCAGAGCACAAATTAAGATATTTCTGATAAAATCCGAGAGCTTTCTGACCCTGCATAGACAGCAAGGGTCCTACCACAGTCAAGACACAGAAAGGTAGTAGGGACATCTGTAAAATAGTCCATGTGACATTAGCAGTTCAACCGGCCTTTATGAACCTATAAGAATACTTTTGTGTGCAAAAATAACAACTACATTCAACGATTTCTGTTTCTTTTCTTCTGGTACAGTTTGCCGCCATTATGGAGAGTGTAGTGGACATGAAAGAGTTCATATGTTTTTGTCTATGTCACGTGTTCGTGGTGGAGAGTCACAGGGTTACGTGGGAATGAGAATATTAATCACCTGTTCAATTAGAGAAGGAGGGAGAGGGGGTGAGCAGGGGCGATGTATTTGTTGTTGATCAACATAATACAATAAATCTTTATGCCATCAGTCAATAAAGAAGAACAAAAAAGAGAATTTTTCCCTTACCAACATTGCATTTTTGTTGCGTCGTAAATGCACTGAGTTCCTGTTTTAGCCTCTCAGAGGTGTTTGGTAACTATAGAGTACAGACAGTATAACGACTCGCGTGTGTAATACTGCTGACGTAGTACATGCATGTGCTGCACCTTGTTTACAAGCAGAGGAAAGTACACGCATGCATCGTGGTACTCTTGATAATGACAACAGACTGTCCCAGAAGGGAAAAAATCGTTTAATAAAGTCATTATTTTTTTTTTCTAAATTCTGTTTTTTTTTTGTTTGTTTGTTTGTTTTAATTTTTCTGGACTCCTTTTTAAAGGGTGATTTAATTTTATTAATGAAAAACATATCTAGTTAATTAAAACAATGAAACGTATACAATTTAACGTCAATTTATCAAAAGTTAAGTTATGTTTAGGGCCCTGTGAAGTGTTTTATTTTTTCTACCCTTATATTTTATTGTTACCAGATTTGTTTTACCATGTCTACCTATTTAAATGCATAAAACAACTTTTATTTATTTCTAGTTGTATATTTAAATTTTTTCTGGTTATGAAATAAAGGCATAAAATATTGATTTATCTTTTAATTCATGAAAATGTAATTTTATGTGCCTGCACCATTAATTCATAGAGAGACACACAGAACATTCAGGATTCATTTTTAAATTGTATTTTGCGGCGTAATATTTACAGATACTAGTCTATATCGTGATTTGTTTGAAGTGTAATGACCGGCTTTTGATTAATTCATTCAAACTTTGACAAATTCTGTGAATTCCTCAGGAATCATACGGTGATACAAAAACATTCGGGGCTAATGAAAAATCTTTTGGGGTTCGAGCCCCGAATGATTAGCCCTAACAATGCCCCTGGGTGAAATATATTTTGTGGAAAAAAAAGCATCTTAAAGGGTCATCGGATGCTAAGTTCACTTGTTTATGTTGTTTGAACATTAATGTGTGTTGGCAGTGTATGTACAAATCTACCCTATAATGATAAAAATCCATGCAGTGGTTTTTAATTAATCTGTAAAAATAATATCCCCTTTTTCAAATCGAGCCGCTCCCACGATAGTTGATTGACATGAGCGACATTGACATTTACCTCAGACCAGCTGTCACAGTCCAGTAACTTTAATTGTTTCGATGCCAAAGCAGGGATGTAAGTTAGACAAGAATATCTCAGATTGAGCGATTGAGGTGTTGTGTTGCTCACCTCAATCTTCAGCAGAAGTGATTATAATTGGGTTTTTTATGAATCTTTGCGATCGCCTTTCCTTATAATGGTAGTTAGGAAGTTTAGGGGCTAAACGCAGCTAAATGTGAACAAGACTGTCTTTCCACACAGAGAAGAGAGGGGCGGGGTGAGCAGAGCTCATTTGCATTTAAAGGAACAACGCCTTAGAATGAGATGATTTTTGCAGAGGTGATTTTGACAAGGTAAAAAGGGTGTTGTTTTACAAAACCATTGAGAATTTTTAGTCAAAGTATATTAGAGACTTTTCATTAAGACCCTAAAGAATCATATCAACTTGTGGAAAATGGGCATCCGATGACCCCTTTAAGTTATTTCATGAGCTTCTTCAGTTCACCTGTATTTCCTGCTGCTGTCAGCAGCTCCCTTAAGAAATTTTGAAACTTTGGAGCTTCCCATCTGTTGTGGAGGGTTTATTTCTGTCCTTCTGAAGTCATAGAACAATTTTTATCAATATTTGTTTACCTTAAAAGATCAAATCGCATATGAACTTGTTTTCAGCCATTTAGGTTAAATAAATTCACCTACTTCTAATAACCCACAGACAAATAGCCAGCAAAAACTTTACACAGTTTTATGTAACATTTGTATGATTTAAGGCACGTAACTTACCTAAAAGCAGTGATTACCCTTCAGCGTGCATTAAGACTACATTATCTGTAACTTTCTGTTCTGGAAGTAGACTTATCCTTTGATTCCAAGGTTTAGAAGTAAGTAGTGTCAGCAGTAGCACACATGACTAGACAATTGTAGTTCATTTATAAATTATTATTTGTCAGTGTGTTATGCTAGTAGCAAGTTTCATGGCTAAAGAAAACAATCTCTCAGAGCAGGGTTTGTCACCCCACAAAAGAGAGGGGTGGAGTGAGCAGAGCTAATTTGCATTTAAAGCAACATGCAACACAATGGGTTGATGTCTGCAGGGCTGATTTTGACAAGGTAGAAGGGGTGTTGTTTTACACTAACATTGATAAATTTTAACCAAATTATTCTAAAGAATAATATCAACTTGGAAAATGGACATCTAATGACCCCTTTAAAATTTTAAATTGACTCAACAAATAGTTTGAGCCTGCTAAACATACATTCTTGTTCGGCTGAATCTGTAGTCATAGTTTTGTTGAGCCTTAGCCATACTTTGTTCCTCTGCAAAGCGCTTCAATAACCATGGCAAAAGAGGGCAGGTATCGCAACCTCTAGTTGGAGTGCCTGTGAGCTACACTAGAGGGCACTCTGTTCCAGACTTTTGCCTTTCTACCCCTAACTCTATTTTCCATGACCCTCTGCCTAGGAAACAACTGCTCTGTTGTCATAATGTCCCCCTTATTACAGTAGGCAGCATCTCATAATACTGTTAAGGTTACTGGAACAATTTGAAAATACTCAGTCCATGCTGGAAAAAGCCTCCCAGATTGTTCTTTAGAATTACCAAAAATGTGCAAAAACGACATACAATATAAAAGACGTTGTTCATTCATAAGAAAGGTTTGTGTATTAATTAATGAAATAAGTATTTTTCTATGAGCAATACATGTCTGTTTCAAAGTGAATTAAATGGGAATAAAACTCTCTGAATTCCATTGGGCCATCAAAGCCATTTTACCTGGCTAAGCTGTTCTTGCTGCCATGGTAACCAGTGGCCTGGGGATTGTTCTCAGACATTCCAGCACCCAGTCCAGTTGTTGGGTAAAAGGGTCTGTTGGATTAGTTGTAAAATATAACTAATAATAATAATGTTGGCTGTTACAACAGCCAGATTGCAAGACAATACAAAGCCAACATATGGCTTAATCCAATAAGTCATGCTCATAGCTGCAAATTTACAAAGGAACAAAGAGGTGACAACTTTTTGGACAACTCTGTCATCATAGGTGTTTATATTTCTCTTTGTGAGCAGTAGAGTCATTTATTTTTGCTCATTTTAATCTTTACATTAGCATGTGCATACTATCAAGCTGAAGTGCCATAAATGCATTGGCCAAAAGCTCCGTCGGAAGAAGCATTCACCACAATTTCCATAAATTGACTCCTGTTACGTGCACAAATAAAAGCCTAAATGTGTGTGCTTGTTTGTTGAATTTCTGACTCTGATGACCCCTTTAATGACCTCACTGTGAGAGGAAAATGTATACAAAGGGAAAAATGGAGGGAGGCAAAGAAAGCTGCCAGAGCTAAAGCCAGGACAACAGCGGAGTTGCAGACTCATCCCCCAACTCCAGAAAGTCCACCACAGCTATGTCCTTCAAGATTAGTATAAATGTAGTATGGAAATATATGAATGACACAACTCTTAGCCAAGTAATTTATTAATAATTATAGTCACCTACAGTAGATATGCATGATTCAAACACAGTGTTATGTATGAGAATTTATTACATTTATTCCAAAATTTTATTTCAGTGATCGTGAAGTTCAGCTTGTATTAATGTAATGAACAAAAATAAGAGACTCACTGATTTATCATGCAGCTCAAAGAAATATCGGTAGAATCTATTCTGATACATCACACAGTTTCACTGATGATCCGTTTGAAACATAAAACCCAGGATAGAGCGGCTAAGTGAATGTGGTCTGGACTGTGTGGATGAGACTCATTGTGTCAAAGACACTGTAGAAGGACAGAGTTCCTGCACTGTGATCCACATACACTCCTATTCTACTGCTGGACACTATAGGAAGAGGAGTGTGTATACCACTGTGTCTGAACGTAGAACTGAAGTGAGAGCAGGACAAACTCCAGGACTGATCATTATATCCAAATCCACTCTCATTACCCAGTCCATTCCTGCTGATGCTCTTGTAAGACACTGATATAGACACATGCCCACTCCACTCAATTTCCCAGTAACAGCGTCCACACACACTCTCTCTACACAACACCTGAAACCACTGATCAAATCTTTCTGGATGATCAGGATACAGCTGCTGTCTGTCAGTGTCAGTAATCACATTATTAATTTCAGACAGCCAGAGATATTTATTCATTGTGTTCACGTCCAGTGTGAGCTGACGGGAATCTAATGGAGATAAACACATCAGAATTAGGAATTATGCATCTGATCTTTGTAGTTGAATGATTCATGGTCAGTATATCATAAGTACAGTATGCCTCAGTACAACTTAACAGATAAATCATAATTTACCTCATCAATTCTAAAAGTCTTTCAACTTTTACAGGAAGAACATGAACACACTCTGTGAGTTTTTCTGCCTTATTATTATTATTTTTGTGACTTACATCGTAGGAAGTCATTCCTGGTCCTAGGAACAATGTTGGGGAATGTAACTTTGGAAATCAACAGACATGAGCAAAATTAATTATCATTTCAAGAGAAATTTTGCCTTGCATCCATTCCCAAGACATTTCTAATATGATGATCTACATTATATGAAATGATGATGGACTAGTTTCTGAGAGAATATTAATCTCCAGGACTTTACCTCTGTCAGAGATTTTCTTGAGCTCCTCTTTGCAAAAATCCTCCAGTTTGTCTCTCAGCTGAAGGACAGATTCTCTCAGGCCATCAAAAGAGACGAGAGAAATAAAAGTAATGTTGGGAACATCTGTACATTCAGAAGGTACTGAGACAGACTGGAAATCCTACAGGAAACAGTAAATTTAAACAGAAAACGGTTGAACAGACAAGTAAACAGACCATTATTTATACCTCTTGACACCTGTTTCTGTCTTAAAGCTTCACAAGAACCCTTGGGACATTTTTCCCAGGTCAGATTTTGTTTGCTAATATACAGCCCTGTTTGGGGTTTTCACAATCAAATTCATTTTTGTTGTGAAATGTCACATGTTTGTTCTGTTTTGGTTTAGTTCCTGTTTGCTCTTATTTGGTTCTGTTCCTTTTTCTCATTAGTCAATTATTAATTGCTTCGCACCTGTTTCTGTTCTCACTGATTACATTCCCTGTGTTCATAAGCCTGGTGTTTTCCTCAGTTTCCTAGTCTTGTGTTAAAGTTGTATTGGGTAGTTGTTTCCTGTGTTAGCTCTTGAATATATTAAAGACTCTATTTCGGATTACCCCTTCAGCGTGTCCTTCATCCTAAATACCTGTGACACTGGCAAATAGCCATGAAAATAAACTTAATTTCAGGCTTAAATATCACCTGAAGCAACCTTGGAGAATAAATAATTTAAATAATTTAATTTAATAATAATAATAGAAAAAGAAAAAGAAAAATAATTTGGGAGGAAACTGATACAGTCAAGTGAATTGATTTTTTTTTTTTTTTTTATTTAAATATATTTTCCAGAAAACAGCTCAGAGAAATGTTTAGAGATTTCCAGAGCTGATTTACATTTGTTAGTGGTGTCTCTTTTAAACAATAAGAGTCTGACTAGTGATAACATACTAACACAACACACAGAATAACTAACAACTACACTGCAGTCATTGACTCATTCTGCTCTCATGAAATGTTTCTCTCTGAGTCTCTAATCACAGCATAATCTCGCTCAAGTCCACTATGATCCTGGTCTTCTAGATCTGTTACCTGCAGGAACTGGATGTGATTTTGTGTGTGTGAAAGCTGCTCCAGTTCAGTATCTCTTCTCCTCAGATCATTGATCTCCTGCTTCAGTTGCTCCAGTCGTTCTTCAGCTTGATTCACTGCAGCCTTTTCCTGATCTCTGATAATCTGTGTCACCTCAGAGCAGCTTTTCTCAATGAAACGGATGAGCTCAGTAAATATTTTTTCACTGTCCTCCACTTCTGTGTTTGCAGAACACTGTTAGACACAGATCACAAAGTGAGCTTCAGTGGGACCAAAAGAGGGGACCCTAAACTGAGACTGAAAAAAAACCTTTTCTTCTTCTCCAGACTCACCTTATTAGACTCCACAGTCTCTCTTAGTTGCTGAAGATCTGTCTCTCTCTGCTGGATTCTCTGTTGTAAACATGTCCGCATCTCCTTCAGCTGCTTCTGCAGGACAAATGGGTAGTAGTAAATGTCACATAAAACATCTCAGGTTATGCATGTAAGCCTGGTTCCCTGAGAAGGGAACTCAAACTGCGTCCTCTAGGGGTCGCTATGGGGAACGCCATATCCGTGACCTGTTTTTGAAGCCTACATACAAAAACGACAAACAGTGTTGGCTGGCAACAGCCTATGATGTCACCTTCGTCGTGACTCATCGCTGCCGGTGCATCACTACCGGTGCGACCACAGTGTAAAAGGACGCTGGGAACCAGGGAACCAGGGTTACATACGTAACCTGACACGTTCCCTTTCAAGTAACTTGAACTGCGTCCTCTAGGGTTCGCTATGGGGAACGGTATACCCGCGCTGCCATGCTGAGGGGAGTGCATGCCATGATAGAGGCGAGCACTAAGTACCAACTCCCTCAGGCTTAAAGGAGCTGCCTCTGAGACGTAGTGAAGGCTGTCAGTGACATCATCCTCTTCAGCCAAAACCTGAAATGCATACCCGAAGACATAACCTGAAAGGGGTCAGCAGTGCTGAACTTACCATAAAATGTATTTTAGAAATACCACTAGTATTGTGCTAGTAGATGACCCTCAGAATGAGGGGAGCACTGCTAGGCATCCCAAACAAGGCTCCAAGGGTAAGGCAGTAAGGGCGAACCTCAGATGCCCGGTTGGGAAAATGCTCAGAACCAACCCTCAAGGTGAGGGGAGCATTGCTAAGCCAAACAGACAATTAGCCACAGCTAGCTGTCTGATAATATTGCCATGGAGCCGATACACTTGACCAACATGAGAAGTCAGTGCTTCGGTACAGGTTTCTAACCCCTGAAAAAAAACAGGAGGAACACCCAGGGGTGACAAGCTCTAAGAGATCCTCCCACAGCAAGGGAAGCATCGTCATGTCCTGCCAAAGAGACCTTGGAATGTGATCGGATCACAGAATATCAGATATAACAGCAGAGATGAATCAATCAACTCCGTATGGCTGCATAGAGAGCAGCAGCGTACCCAGTCCTCAGGCTGTGTTGTGGGTATTCTCTTGAAGGGCCATAAGCCACTACCAAATCAAACAGACCTGTGCTTACTATCTCAATAGAAAGCATGGACCCGTTCTAGCAAGGCCCGCAGAACCTCAAGAACAAGGGCCTAGGTTCGTAATCAGTGCTCCTCAGAGCACTCAGAAAGGTTCCAGCAGAAACACCTTTTACTCACACGCTGGTAAAAAATAAGCTCCTCAGGGCAGGACGCAGATGGAGTGTCTCATTCAGGTGGCCTCTAAGGCACATATGTCCAGCCAGGGGTGTCCAGGAGCATCTTGCAGAAAAAAAATCCAAAGAGCTTACCTGGTAAGAGGACCAAAGCCCTAGATGTAGTGCTGTAGTGGGGACCTGAAGGCCAAGAGTGGCCATGATTGTTTCCAGGTGAGTACGACCCTGTTATTATGTGTCTAGCCTCTTCTGCTGTATTTCTGGGATCTGTCTGTTGCGTTTCACTTTCTGTTAGGTAGGCTGGGGACTCTGGCATGGCGGCCATCTTGTGACCTGGCTTAGGGATGGCGGCCATCTTGTGAACTGGCTCTGGAAGGGCAGCCATGACAGGTGCAGGCCCTGGAGTGGCAGGCATGGCGTGAGCAGGCTGTGGTATGGGGGTTACTGCAGGATTGCGGGGTCCCTCATCTGCAATCCCGACAGTAAAAGGAGAGCTGCTTAAACAGAGTGCAAAATTGATATATTTTTCAAGTGTCCAGTGTATTTTCCCTCCAGGTAACCAGGAATTAATATGATTAAGACCCACTCGAAAAATGTCTTTAAGGGCCACATCATTAAAACTAACAAGATGACACAGTCCACAAAAATAATAAAAGACAAGAAAACAAGAACATGAACAAAACCCCACATTACAGTATGTTTTTTTTTTGTTTGTTTTTTCTTCAGATGTAATTTGTTTTAATTGGGGATTGCTTTGTTGGGGCTGTGTAGGACTGTATATGATGTGTGGGGTGGTATAAAATTTAAAATGCAATTTGCAACAATAGACATTTTATGAAAAAAAAATAGTGAAAGTATTAAATGCACAAAATGTGTAAATAAAGCTCTGTAAAAATTGTTCATCATACAAACTGAAAATTTGGATTGTACCACTGAAGTTTTATGGATTACTTTATCACTATGTTTATGTCCTTTTTTTGAGTTTGAAACTTTGAAACCCTTCTGAAGTCTTGGACAAGTAAATCATGTCAAAGTATTTTTGTGTGAGTTATTTCTTTAAGTTCATACCTGTTTTTCTGTCCTCTGTGCTGCAGCTGATATAGTGTTGTGGTTTTTATGTTCATATTTTGTACACAACACACAAATACATTGTTGGTCAGTAATGCAGTACATGTCCAGGTGTTTCTCATGTTCATGGCAGATCATCTCCTGCAGTCGTCCAGTTGCATTAATCAAATTGTGTCTCGTTCCTTCAAACAAACTCTCATGTTGTTCAAGGTGAGTTTGACAGAAAGAATTCTGACACACCAGACAGGACTTGACGGCTTTGTATTTCCTTCCAGTACAGGCGTCACACTCCACATCTCCAGCTCCTGCGTAACAGTCAGCAGGAAGTTTAGTCTTCTTCAGTTTCTCCACCACTTCAGCCAGCATGGTGTTTTTAGCTAAAGCAGGTCTTGGACTAAAGGTGTGTCTGCACTGAGGGCAGCTGTAGACTCTCATTTGATCCTCCTGATCCCAGTGACCTGTAATACAGCCCTTACAGTAACTGTGTCCACAGGGAATGCTCATTGGATGCTTCAGGAGATCTAGACACACTGGACAGATGAACTGATCCTGAGAAAATCTGTGTTCTGCCATTTTACTGCATGAATACAGAGACACAAACACTCAACAGCTCAACAACTACACTTCAGTTTCGCTTTCTCTAAACTCATGAGTTTCCTGGTTCTGTTTAATCTAAAGGTAACAAATAATAAAATGTCTAATAAAGGTCTCAAGTTACAAGTTACAGAGAAGTAAGATAACACCCTTACAAACTTGCAATACTGCATTCCAATTACTACACTGCTATTGCAGGCCTTACCGGAGGAGATGCAATCACTGACGGGCTGAATGATGCCATGGATTTCCAGGTATTAATATCTGCTGGGAATCTATTCTGCACTTGCTTTGCTGCTTCCAGAAGGAAATCCCAGCACCTGATCTTCATACTGTGAGTGTGGGTTTAGTGAACAGGACCCATACAGGACTCTGCAGAACATTGGGAGAGAAAAGGCTGTACAAGTACAGGCTTTCCTGGGCCAGACAAATAGCGAAGTGCTCATTTGGTATATTGGCAACAGTGGCGGCTGTACAGAAGATGCTGGGAGTGACCTTGGAAATGGCAGAGAAGGCTGTTAAGGCTACCTGCATCCTCCACACTCTTCTGAGGCCAGATCTGGCAGAAGACCATCCACATGCACCATCATCAGAGTCTGAATCCAGTGCCAGCATAATGAGACGTATTCACAGAATGAGCAGCAACAACTACGCTCGAGAAGCTATTAGGGCTGCAACGATTAATCGCACGATGTTGTGAGGCGCGTTTAGTCAATGAAGCCGGTACTTTGATTAGTAGTAAAGCTCCATCACGTGCGTTCAGCTGGAGCGGCAAGTAATACACAGAGCCGTAAAGCACTGACAAGCTACGCCAAAATCGCGCGCTGCTTTACGGCTGAACGCACGTGATGGAGCTTTACTACTAATCAAAGTACCGGCTTCATTGACTAAACGCGCCTCACGACATCGTGCGATTAATTGTTGCAGCCCTAGAAGCTATGACTATCAGAGAGAAATTCACCCAGTACTTCTCATCTGCTGATAGGAGAACAGTATCTTATTTAACAGTATGTAAAATTTAAAAGCAAAAAAAATAAACATGTAAAACATGTAAAACTTTCCTCATTGCTTTGTTTTAGAAAAACAAACAAAAATATTAATCAGTTCTTAAATAGTTTTAAATATACAATCACATGTATTAATGATTGAACATTTATAGAAATTCGGTTGTGGCTAAGGCTACATATGAAAATATTTAGTTTAAATGTCTGTAGTTTTTTTCTGTTTTCAACAAATTGCTTGTTATATTAGTGTTTTTCTTTGCTAAGTTTGATTTATTTATTTCTTCCGTTATTCACCTTAATTACACCCTGGTGTTTTAGGTGGTTTATGTTGTACTCTCTATGCTCACTGAAGGGGAATGACGAGAGCACATAATCTCTACTAGAGTGCATGGTACTAAATAAAAGTTCATGAAGGAACAAGCAAAGGTATAGGTTTAGAATATTCATTATAATGTTTAGAAGTCAGTACTGCCAACAGTAACACACACGACCAGACAGTTATAGTTAATTAATAAATCATCATTAATATTTGTCAGTGTGTTGTTTATGTTTGCTGAATTATAAGTAATGGTTTACCACTGTTCTAGTTTACTGTATAGTTTACAGTTAAAATGTCTGAACACTTCATGCTGACAAATAATAGTCCAGCTAATATTGTTTTAACTTCATAATCAGTAACCCTGCTAACACATGACATAACAGTTACGTAATGGATTGGTAAGTTTTGGTCATTTCATGACTTACCAATTGGCAACGTCGTTAGGACGTCGCATGCCCATAATTTTATTACCATCAAATGATCAACTCACAACGTCACCAGTACGTCCTCCTAATGTTGTCATATTACCAAGGACATCCCAGATACGTACTCTATTGGTAACTTCATGACTTACTGGCAACGTAACTGCAACGTTGCATGCACGTAATTTCATGACCATCATTTACACGTTATTTATATGCTCTCATTACCAGAATTGGCTATATGTAATGAAACGTCAGACACAATATTGAAAGTTCTTTTTAGATAAAATGTTCTTTTCACCAAGTCAGAATATGGACGATTGCTTATTATATAGTGCAAAACAAAAATAATTTCTGTGCAATATGTTGATGTTGTTTTATATAACAAATGTAGATTTGTCAATGTCTCTTCTTGTTTAATGTAATTTAAAAATGATTTTAGAATTTTATTTCAATCCATAAAACATTTAAAAATGAAGTGTTATAATTACCTTTTTTTATTATTATTTTAATGTTTTTATTTATTTATTTATATTAGTATTATTTTGTTTATTATATATGCTGCTTGGATTTATTGCTAATGTGTTTAACAATGAAAAGATGACAATGCCTGTTTGTTATTTAACAAGCAGTGATCCTTTTCTGACTTGTTCAGGGAATGCAAGGGGTGGGAAAATGGTGGTGTGGTGGTGAGCATAAAATGTGCTTATCAATTTTCGTGGCAAACCAGTAGATTTTGAGATATTCTGACCTCAACTTAACTGTTCATAGACATGGACAAAGACATCCTTTGACCCCACTGACAGAAAGGACTTAAGGATCTACTGTACATATATTTAACATTTTCTGTCAATTAATTTTTCAGAAAAAAAGTCTTTTCTGTGTTTCAACTGGTTCCATGAGTTTGCTTTATTTTTAGAAATAACTATACAAATAATGCATATTGCACAGACAGAAAATGAAGTACTACCAAAATCAAATGTATGATTAATCTGTGTGGCAGAAGACAAACAGGCTTCCTGGTGTGGCTGAACAGATTTATTCAATATTATATGTCAGCCAGATAATAACTTATCCAAATATTATTAATCCTGAAATTGAGCCTAGTCAGACGTCTGTAATAAGCAGTGGCCTGTTCCACCATATTAACATTGGCAGCTATCACTAGGAACAGTGTGTGCCAGAAGAACACGAGTCCTTACGAGTCTGACACACTGCTGAGGACCAACATATGCTGCTGAACCAGCAGTAAACTAACGTCAGGAAGCTGAAGAGCCTGAATTGACACCATAGTTGCTGTATTTATGTTGGACAGGTAAGTATCGTGTTTATTTTGTTTTGGGGGGAATATGTTGATGATAATGTTTGGTGTTTTCATACTTCGCTTCGCTCCAGCAGTAGTCAAACAGGATGTTTTTGTGTTTTGGGGGAGTTGCTTTGGTGCGAGCCCTGATAGGAGAGGATAGGAGAGGTGGGATTTTTTTTCACTTGGATACTTTAAAAATCTAGCTTTTCTGGCTGATTTCTCTAACACTGCCTATCCTAATCCAATTATGTAATATTAAATGGATTTATCTTGTAGATTATTCATGGACAATGAGAACCTTATACGTTTTACTATAGTATCAAACAGCAAAAAAGAAATAACATGATGTGTTTGAGCTAATTTCCACTACTTGACATCATGTGTCCTGCAATGTGACTATTTCACATGCGCACTTTACAGTGTCAATGCTGAAAAGATATATTATGCAGCCCTTACATGCATAAAGCTCTGTGGGGGAAAAAACGCTGGAAGTCAAGTAATGTTTAGGCAACCCATGGTTGAAACACTTCAAGCCTTTACAAATATAAGCTGTAACTCTTTAAATCTGTCTTAATTACCTTGCCCCTCTGTAGTGGTCGCCTGCTCCACCAGCATTCCTGCTAAAAAAACAGCTAAAACCAGCTTAGGCTGGTTGGCTGGTTTTAAAGCTGGAAGTAGCTGGTTTTAGCTGGTCTCCCAGCCTGGCCAAGCTGGTTTTAGCTGGTTTAAGATGGAAGTAGCTGGTTTAAGCTGGCTGGAAGTAGCTGGCTTTAGCTGGTCTCCCAGCCTGGCCAGGCTGGTTTTAGCTGGAAGTAGCTGGTTTTAGTTGGTCTGCCAACCTGACCAAGCTGGTGTCCATTTGACCTAATTACAAATTAATCAGTTTGTTTCACTTACTGACAAAGTTCAATTCAAGGTAAGTTTAGTATCATAATCAGGTAGGCTAGATGATACAGCTTAAATTATTCTAGTGGTTAATGATAATATATCTGAGAAGAGTAAAATAAATGGTAGTATAAAGTATAGCATAAAATCAAGGTAGCACTCAAAAAATCAGCATAGAACTCAAATCAGATTAAATTACTGCCTGAAGAAATACATTCACCATTATTTGGTCATACAACTTAGTCAGCTGTTTTATTTAAGTGTTTCGGTATTAGACTTTTACACAAAATATAAATGAAACAAACACAGTGTTTATATAATAAATAACAATCACCTGCAATTAAAAAACACTAGGAGAAAAAAACCAATATCTTTAACAAGAAATGCTTAAATGATAATCTGATCACGTGGTGGTTTTGACACAAAAGTGTAAATGTAAATTTTAAATCTACAGGTGCGGGATTTTCTTCAACGGTCGACATTCATACGATTCACAACTGCGGTAAGTAATTTTTCATGCTTGGTAACTGCAGTAGTGTATTAAGGTGTCTACACTGGCGGTAACTGCAGATTAACGAATCCTCCGTCCGCGGGGCGCGAGGAAGACTTGTACCGGGTTTAAGGAGCGTGGTCGCGGGAGGATTTCACACATTACCCGGCCCCATAGCAACTATAGGCGGGAAATCTCTGGGTTCCTACAGTAATAATTACACGCTTCATTGACAACAGTTGTGATTCACGGGAACGTCATGTTGTTCAGCACACTTTCTCATGATTATTTGATGTAAATCAAATTTGCACAAGCAGTCATCTGTTAACTTATATTTAATTTTTTATATATATATATAATTTTTTTTTTTTGGAACCTATGATACTTTTTTTCAGAATACTTTCAGGGATTAAAAAAAAGTTTTTTTTTTTTTTTTTTTTTTTTTTACTTTTATCCAACAAGTATGTGTTAAACTGAAATTGATAGTAAAGACTTCTATTGTTAGATGAGATTTCTATGTTCTGTTTTCTATTTGTTGAGAGTTAATATAATTTTTCTATTCAGTCATGCATGCACTATATGTAACCATTTGGCCTGCCCATGACTAAAATTTTCTTGTCAACTAGTAGTCATTTATTTTTGAGAGATTAGTCGACTAATTGCATATTAATAAACTATATAATTTATAATAATGAACCTTTAATTGCCTATAGTCCATTAGCGCTCAAGCGCACACAAAGCTTGCCACAGAACACTGGCAGAAGTAATGATTATGAATGTGTCAGGTAAAGAAAACAGCAAAGAAGACTGCAGTAACATTATAATAATTCATTAATATGTGTTTTCTGTATTTTTAGCTGCAGTGGTGAAGTCGATAACACTTGTCATCTCTACAGTGGATGTGCACGTTTGATTGAATGGATTACACAATCTGAAAATATTTGTTTTCCATTTTAACTGGCTTATTTAAAAGTAGACATTTCGCTTTCTATAGATACATTTTTCATGTCTGTGAAGCAAGCATGGAGTTTCTGGTTTTTTGACACCCTCAAGTTCATAGAGACCTAGGGCCAGAATTACATCACGGGCTTACTGAGGATTTTTTTTTTCTAGCATCTAAAGAAATTTTAATAGACTAATGGTTAATTGATGATCAGAACTCAGGAGGCTGCCCTTGTAACCATAGTCAATTTAACTAAAAACAGCATGCTAAGATATTCCTATTCATATTCATCCATGTATACTTGTTTATCAATAAAATAGCTACATTAATTTAAACACCTACAGAAATATCCAAATGGAAGTGTGTGTGTGTGTGTATATATATATATATATATATATATATATATATACACACTTCCATTTGGACATATCAATTTTATCTTTATTTTAGCAATAAAAGGAACAACTATCAGGGGCATGTTTCTAAATTATTGTAGGCTATATCTGGAAAAAACGGAAAATGTGCAACAAAGACATGACACTATAGTTTGTTTTTTTTAAGTAGTTTTACTTAAAAAAGTAGTTTTAAAATTAATAATCTAAATGTAATCTAAATCTAATAATCTAAAAAAATTTCTTTTTTAAGTCTGTTTCAGTGACTGGTGGAAACAAAAGGAGCCTGAAAGAAGAGAGAGAGAGAAGAGGGAGAAACAAGTGGGGCATTACATATCCCAAAAAATACAAGATATAATAAAAAAAGAAAAGAAAAATGAAAATGCATAATATGTTTAGAATTATGTTATTGTTCATCTTCACCATTAATTGTTAATATAGTTTTAGAATTGTAATCATTCCAATTATTTTGTAAATATTTGTTATTAAAGGGGCTGTAAGATCAAATAAATATTTATAAATATGGTTCCTTGTGGTCCTGCAGATCATTAAAAGTAAACGTATTACTTATTTGTCGGAAAATTGGGGCAGACACTATGTAATCAATCAATCATCAAACAAACATTTTGACCAGCTAAGACCAGCCTGACCAGCTAAAAAAAGTGGTTCAAACCCCCCTAAAACCAGCTTGATGAACCAGGTATGACCAGCCTGGCAGACCAGCTTAAACCAGCTTGACCAGCTTAAGCTGGTTTAAGCTGTTTTTTTCAGCAGGGATGTTCCTTGTCTCCTCCACATGTGTGTCCTCACCTCCTCCCGGTTGCTTGTGTTCTCCAGTGGGTCACAGGGTGTGAGCTGCAGCATAATCAGCTGAACATCATTGCCACTGGAATCCTGGTTCCAACCTGTGCAAGTTAAACAAGTGGTATGTTTTGCTTACTTAAAATATAGTGATTAACCAAAATCTTAAGCTGTACCTGTTTTAAGTGTTAATCTGTTTGAATCATACAGGGCTTGTGTCATAAGCTGGAATTTGACATACATGTGTTTTGCTCTGTCCATCGCTTTCAAAAGCTTGCTCTCTTTTGGGAATTGATTAAGGAATTTGTTTAAGGGATGATTCACCCCAAAACTAAATTTCAGCCTACAACGATTCAGCTCCTTGACAGAATACATTTTAGAGCTTGCCATTTTCATAGAACACAGTGAGTTGTATCACATAAGCATTTTTCTATAAAAATAAACAGCCATACTTTCCCATCCCTAGATTTGTTGCAATTACTGACGTTTTTAGAGTCAGTTTTCTTAGAAGTTGTATTTTGTCAGCTCTTAAAATATGGTTTGAGGGAGTGCTGTTTGGTTGTGTAAAAGGCTAGATAAATATTGAAATACTTAAACTGTTTGAAAAGACCTAATATTTTGGTAACAAACTCTGTGTTGAGTGCCTGCACTGCACTGCTCTATTGCACTAGTTATTGGAGGGTACAGTGTGTTCTTGATGAGTTCAGACCATTTCATCACATGGTGTTTATTTTGGATTCACACCAGGAGGGGAGAGATGCATTGGATTTCACTACCGATGGACTGAGCAATCAAAGGGCTGTTTGCAATGAAGAAATAGTTTCTCATTTGTTCCAGCAAAAACTGTGTATGCATTCATACGCTCATATTGAATGAACTGAGCCAGCACATTCTTATTCCATTCGGGACTTCGGTATTCATATGCATTTTGCTATTGACTGTTTTTGTTTGTTTTGATTGTCCTCCTTGGCCCATGGCACTTCTGGGAATTTCAACGGCCCAGCATTACTTTCATCCCTGCAGACCGGGATGAAAATAACTTTTTGTTTGGGGATAGATGTAACAGTGAAGTAATGTGCTGAAATAAGACCCACACATCCAATTTATGCAAAAACTTGATTGAAGAACAAAGAATAATCAGTTTTTTTGAATGAAGTGAACCATTTAAAGTGACAAAAACATTCATTTTAGGAATTTAAATTTAACACAAAAACAATTGCTGTGTGTGTTTGTGTGTGTGTGGGTACTGTATTCAGTCATTAGCTGTGTTGTCATCTACCTATTTTATGTCAATTTTGGAATTTCACAAAATAATGCTGGATGGAAATGTCAAAATGCGCAAATTCTAAACTTGCAAAAAAAAACACGTGCTCATTTGAGGTGGATAGCGTTTTTCTCCAATAAGAAGATGTGCATAAACTATGACGGAAACACATTTCACATAAATCCCTTGATGTGCAACAAAAACCTCACATGACTTTGTGCTCAATAGAGGATGTGATTGAATAATTGGATTTGTTGGACTCATCATAAGGAGTTGGTTGTAACATTTTTAATGAACTGTTACAACTATCCCCACCCCAAACAGCCATAACATAGAAAACTGTTTTTACATGTGGGTTTTAAGTTAGCTTGTTAGTAGAGACTGCAAGACCTGAATTGTGTATGTCTAATATGGAAGACGTACAAAATGCGCAGGACAGGGGGGCCTCCAGGGCAGGTTTGAAAACCGCTGGTCTAGGCCAACATGAAGTTGGTCACTAGTTGGTCACTAGTTGAGTTCATGAAGATGGCGCCAGTGTTGGTTTGCCATCTCCTGCGCTCTCTGCCTTTGGCATTTGTTTTTCTTTTATTCATTTCGCTTTTAATTACAAGCTGCAAGTCTACCCTGGTGTACGACCGCATAACATTGCTTAACATCCGCAGTGCGGTTGTTGATTTTACCAGGAGTGATGTTGGTGGATCCGGCTTATTCCCCCTGCTATTTTCGATCCACCTCCCGGCGCACCTGTGTAGGCATCCAGCGGATCTAACTAGAAGAAAGCGGATCTACCTAGAAGAAAGCACCGCAGGAGGAGTGGCAAACGGGGAGGCCTCGCTGCTCGTTTGAAAACGGGGCCAACACACGAGAACAGAACACCGCATTCGTCATTCTTGTGGGGAGATCAGCTCCATGGATGGGGCGTAGGAATGTGTCTTCCTGAGTCTCTGTCCCAGCGGCCACAAGTAATTATCACCGCTCCCTCTTCCATGCATCGCCGTAGGATATACTATCGTGACCACCATGGTGGAGTGAATCTCCGTAATCTTCGATCGCTGTGTCATGCAACACAGCCGGAAAGTGACTCATCCTTACTGAAGTTCGCCCTCATCAACGCATGCTCTTTGGTAAATAAAACCTTTATCTTAAATGAATTTTTTACTGCACAAGCATTGGACTTCTTATGTGTGACAGAGACATGGGTAAAGTCTGGCGAAGTATGCTCGCTTGCTGAACTGTTACCACACGGCTGTGATTTTTTTTAATATCCAGCATTTATCTGGCTACAGTGGGGGCCTAGTGACTGTTTTTAAAAACACATTTTCCTGTCGATCTTTTTCTACTGATTTGTATAGCAGCTTCGAGTTGCAACTATTTCAAATACTGCTCTCTAACCCTGTTACTATTGCCTTGGTGTATCGTCCTCCCAGACATGACACAGACTTTCTTAATGAATTTGCTACATTGTTGGGGGACCTTGTTACTACTCATGATAAAATTGTGCTGTTGGGGATTTTAACATCCATGTTTGTTGTGTATCCAAAACCTTATCTATGGAGTTTTTAAATCTTATTGAGTCATTTGATTTCATTCAGTGGGTATCTTGCCCTACACATTTACAGTGCCATACTCTGGACCTGATTTTAAGTCATGGATTTTCTGTATCGGACATTATGATTAGCAATGCAACCTTCTCTGATCACATGCCTGTATCTTTTTCTGTACCATACCTTGGCCAAACTCGAAGAAGTCAGTGCATGGAACGTATGTCTCATGTTTTTACCTCACGCTCCAGTATAAAGTTCACTACAGCATATCATGAGGTATGGAATTCCTCAGAAATGGAATCCATACTACACAACTTGGATGCTGATGAACATCTCACCTACTTTAACTCCACTTGTGCCTCCATTTTGGACAGTATTGCACCTTTGAAGCTTAAAAGTCATAAGTCAGCGCCAGTGGTCTGGCATAATGAGACTACGCGCTCTATCCGACAGGCTTGTAGACAAGCCAAGCGCAAATGGAAAAAAGATAAACTGCAGGTCTCATATGAGATGATGAGAAATTCTCTTACTATGTTTCAAAGGGCGGCTAAGGCTGCTAAGTACAAATACTTTTCTGATCTGATTACAAAAAATCGGCACAAACCTTGTGTTCTCTTTTTACACCATTGACTCTGCTTTAAATCCTCCTGTTAAACTCTTCCCTGAGCCCTCAGTTTCTCTTTGTGAAAGTTTTGGGAAATTTTTCACAAACAAAGTCACGGCTATTAGATCTCAGATGCTTTATACTGGTTATACTCTGTCTGATGCTCCTTTATACTTCTCCACATGGTCTGTGTTTGAGCCACTCAATTTGTACTCCTGTAAGGAAATTGTCGATCAACTTAAGCTTACATTATGCCCACAAGATGTTGTTCCTCCATTCTTTCTTAGACAATAAATGTTTACTAACTGGTACTCTTCCAGTTTGCCTTAAACAGGCTACTGTAACACCATACCTTAAAAAAACGAACCTTGATTCTACGTCTCTGTCCAACTTTCAGCCTATCTCAAATCTTCCTTTTATTTCAAAGATTATGGAGAAAGTTGTACTGGCTCAACTACAATCCTTCCTGTCAGATAACTCTATTAATGAAGTCTTTCAATCAGGTTTTAAAGCTTTACAAAGCACTGAATCGGCCTTGTTAAGAGTCTTAAATGACATATTTCTTGAGACAGACTCAGGGAAACCTGTGGCTCTTGTCCTCTTAGACCTAAGTGCCGCATTTGACTGGGTAGACCACAACATTCTTCTGTCACGCCTGGAGTCTTGTGTTGGACTTCGTGGCATGGTTTTACAGTGGTTTCGCTCTTATTTGTCAAATAGGTGTTTTTCTGTTTGTTTAGGACATTATTGTTCTTCAGACGTTCCTCTTGAGTGTGGTGTTCCGCAAGGTTCAATCCTTGGCCCTGTGTTGTTCTCTATGTACTTGCTCTGGCTTCTATTTTTGGAAAATATGGTGTCTCTTTTCATCTATATGCTGACGATACCCAGCTTTATCTTCCTCTACAGCATAATAATAAGTATTCTCTTCAGCCATTGTTAGATTGCCTAAACGAACTTAAGTTATGGCTTTCACGCAATTTCTTGCATCTGAATGAAAACAAATCAGAAATTATTTTGTTTGGTCCTAAGGAAAATGTTGTTTTTAATTTTGATCTTGGCTTCCTCACTCCGTGTAATACACAGTGTGCCAGGAACTTGGGCGTTCTATTTGATGTTAGTTTAAAGTTTTTACCAACTTCGCCTTCTCAGTAAAGTTAAACCTTTTCTATCCCAGAAAAATCTCGAAACAGCTCTCCATTCCTTCGTAACATCTTGTCTTGACTATTGTAACTCTTTGTATTTTGGTATTTCTCAGTCTTCCATTTCTCATCTTCAGTTAATCCAGAATGCAGCCGCTAGACTGCTGAAAGGCAAGCAAAAATATGACCATATTATTCCAATTTTAATGTTTAAATGTGCTCTATAAATAAATGTTGATAAATGTTGATGATGATGATGAAGTGTATGGCTGACACCAGAACACATCCATGATGGAGAATACGATCACACACGTAGAATAATGAAAGGGTTAACTGCCTGGGGTCAGCAAAGACAATTTTATAATTTCATAATAATAATATAATAATAATTTTTATTTTCTAGTAGGGGTGTAAGAAAATATTATTACACGTGTGTATCGCGATATTTTGTTTGGTGATACTGTATCCATTCTCAAAAATGGAATATCCATTTAAAAAAAAAAAAAAAATCATAAAAGATTCATGACAGTTGCTTCATTTTGAGCGTATATCACGACCGATAGATTGCAGTGTTCTTGTCTCTGAACTTAAACAGTGACAGGAAATATTAGCATATGGGCACGCCACTAATATTAGTGTTAATGGAGAATGAAAGAAATATTACTGCCCCCGCCTCGGTGTAAAGTGGCGGCTTTTGAGGTAACGTTTGCTCCAGGACGCGGCGAGCACTGTGTATGGCCGCCAGCCATCTGTGCAGCAGAAGCGCCCCGTGCAGCTGAGGTGGCGTTCGCGTCGCAGTTCCGCTGCTTGCCGCGTCCCGCAAAAGGGCCTTTGCGCCGGGCGCGGTGGGGTAGCTGCGCGGCTGCCAGCCACTTTCTCTCGTGGTGGAGCTGTTTTGTGCAGTTGAGTCAGTGCTCGTGTCGTGGTCTCGGCGATTAAACCCGGAGCATAATTACAAACTGAAAAACTTCCGAAATCCAAACCTTGAAAAATTGTCAGAACAAAAAGGTTCTGAGAATGTCCAATATCTTTATTTATTTTATTGTTTTACAATTCTTTTGTTTTCTTTAGGAATCCTGCAGGCACTTTATTTTCTACTGATATTAAGGAGATGTGATTCTTAAGTTCAGATCAAAATGATCTGACATGGTTACAATTGTAAACTTAAATTTTAAAGCAAGGTCTAAAAATATATATGGTCTGTTTATAAAAGCTTACATTTTATACATTTAATAACTAAAGAATCTTGCAAGCACTTTATTTTCCCCCTTTACTTGTACTGCACAAAAAGTGATTCAATAATTCTTAATTATAGTTTTCCTAAAATTATGTCCTATTCATAAAATAAGAAATATCCCAGTATGTTTCCTTGTTTACAGTATCGCAATGGATCGCAACATATCATATCGGAACCCCTGTATCGTGATACGTATATCGTATCGCCAGATTCTTGGCAATGCACAGCCCTATTTTCTAGCGCCTTTAAATGTTACATCTCATAGTGCTTCACTTAAACAAATAAAACATCAAAATACACCATTAAAGATTATAAAATAAGCAAAAAGAGGAGAAATACACTCAAAACACTTGAAAATAACATAATATGGAAATAATTAAATAATTTTCAACCAAAAGGAAGGTAAAAATTATTCAGAGCAACATACCAACCATGACTCTCAAAAAAAAACTATAAAATAAAATTACAGCCACAGTTTTAGAAAGGACTTGTTTATTTATTTGGTACGAAATATTGACCTTTATAAATAAGAGTTTTGGCACACTTGACTGAGTGGCATTGTTCTAAAATAGGGTTTTAATTCTGACATAATAAATTAGCCTTGGACGAACACGCCGGCGCATTCATCTGGATTATTTTCTTATAATAGCATAAAAACTTAAATAGTTGTTTTGGTCATAATAGTAGAACATCAGTCATATAGCTAGGCTACATTTGTATTTTAGGCAGTTTAAAATGTGGAATTGAAATAAAGAGTCAAATTGAAATCTAAATATATTTTATGCAAATATGCATGAATACGGTGACACATTGCTGCCACACATATTTTTTCCACTCATTTACGTTGTAATAACAACATCTTATGTTGTTTTAATGACGTCTTTTCTCGTAATAACGAGATGTTTTCTCATTAAAATTTCTCAGAAAAACGAGAGATGTCATTAAAAGGACATAATTATCTAGTTAAAAACAACATATTTTTTTCTCTTTTTAAATACATATTATGTCATAAAAAGGATATGTTTTAGAAGATATGTGAGCGAGCTAAGCGATTGGCCGCGCTGCTATCGCTACAGTCCTGACATAAATGAGGATCTGCAGGAGTGATAATAAAAATACACTGCTTTAAATGTATTTTCACGTTATGGTTTTTATTGTAGCGGCATGTTAGCAGTATTCTCCAATATGTCAATATAATGCTATCCAATAATATGAGAGAATATGAGTGATATTAGGATATTATTAATAATAATAACAATAATAATATTTGTTTTCTTTGAAAAACGGATAAACGAAAAGTATGTTTTTTTTGTTTTGTTTTGGGTTTTTTTTTTGTTCGTGGGTAAAAACAAATGCTGATGCTGATGCTTTAATATTTAATATATTTGTTTCACATGCGTGGGCGGCTTTGATACTTAGTCTGAATATACGTTAACTATATGTTATTGATTATATATTATTAAATTAAATCTTTAGATCAGGCTGCGATCTGATCATCTTAAATATTGCAGTTCTTAGATAACATTATATTGTAGACAGATTAGAGATTAATCCTAATAAACATGCTGAGAAAAATATGTAATTTTAACAAGATAATTATGTTGTTTTATTTTAAATGAATATTCTAATATAAATAGGCTATTGCATGCATTAAATGAGACACTATCAGAAAACAAATTCTCATCAAAAGCAGTCTGGGGTGCATTTCCATACAATGACATAACTGATTAACCACCACAGTATATACATTGTTGTAGAAACAAACTAGCTAGTCACAACTGTTTCCCGAACATGGTCGCATCTCAATAATTTGAACCACATTAGTTCAACAATATAGGGCCAATGTTAATGATGTCACACACAAGTGGTAGAGTAATATCTTCTGCTATTTAACTGTTTAGAGATCCTGCTGCTGTGTTGTACATGGCAGCTGATGACTAATTAACTTTTTCCTTGCCTGTCTTTTCGCTTTATTTGATGTTTGATTCATCTAAGGTTCCCTCTTACGTAATACTCGGGGGTTCCCTTAGACATTTATGCACATGCGTGCTCTTCCAAAATGGCACTTATAGAGGACATACAAAAACACATAGATTACTAATGCATTTATATTTAGATTGAATGAAAGATATAGATTGTACTGCATGTTAGCTTGCTTATTGTGCCCAAGAGCAGAATTTATTTAACCCCATATGTCTTACTAACAAAGCTCGAAAGCTCTGTCCTAATAACTGAGGCGAGCATTTAGCAGCCGCAGGGTAGATACCTCGCCAACAGTGGGGAGGACCTATTCGTTCTGCCCAAGGATGGCATGCTTAAAATGACCCTGTTTTAGTGAGGGAAGCACTGCCATGCTTATCTCCTGACAGGAGAGAATATAAGGGCAGAAACAAGGTCTAGTGACCTAGGCTGCTGATTCTATGAAGCTCCAGGAGGCCACAGGCCTCTAATAGTCAAGTCACCTTTATTTATATACCGCCTTTAACAATACAGAATTGTGACAAGGCGGCTGTACAGTATTAAATAGGAAACAGTACATCAACAATGCCAAAGGCAACAGTTTAGGTAAACAGTTTAACACTCACATTTTAGGTAAAGGTAGTTAGTCAAAAACAATAAAATAAAATTCAATATTGTGTTAAGAGAAAGTGTCCCCAACTAAGCAAGCCAGAGGCGACAGCGGCAAGGAACCAAAACTCCATCGGTGACAAATGGAGAAAAAAACCTTGGGAGAAACCAGGCTCAGTCGGGGGGCCAGTTCTCCTCTGGCCAAAGTTCCCGTGGTCTTGTGCCGACAGCCGTCTAGGTGATGTGGTCTTCACTGTGGATCCGTCTCTGGGGCTCATCTAGTTGATGTGGACTCCGCTGACATTCAGGGCTGTAGAGGTCGTCTCTAGGTGCTGATCCACCATCTGGGCTGGGTTCGGACTGGATCTGGGGGACTGCAGTGACCATCTGATCTGGATACGGACTGGATCTGGTGGTTAATGTGACCTCGAAATAAGAGAGAAACAGACTAATATTAGTGTAGATGCCATTCTTCTGACGATGCACTGAGTACATCAGGTGTTATGGGAAGTGTTCCTGGTTCCGGTTGACCTAATTAGTGCAGCCTAACAATCCTTTAACAGATTTGAATTATAAGAATATGTTGATTTGTTATGTGTAAGCAAGGTTAAAGAGATGGGTCTTTAATCTAGATTTAAACTGACAGAGTGTGTCTACGTCCCGAACATTGTAGGGTAGATTGTTCCAGAGTTTGGGCGCTAGATAAGAAAATGATCTCCCGCCCGCGGTTGGTTTTGATATTCTCTGTATTATCAAATTGCCAGAGTTTTGAGAACGCAGCGGACGTGAGGGACTATAATGTGATAGGAGCTCGCTCAGGTAACTGAGGAGCTAAACCATTCAGGGCTTTGTAAGTAATTAGCAAGATTTTAAAATCTATACGATGTTTAATAGGGAGCCAGTGCAGTGTAGACAGAACCGGGCTAATATGATCATACTTTTTGGTTCTAGTAAGTACTCTAGCTGCTGCATTTTGGACCAGCTGGAGTTTGTTTATTAAGCGAGCAGAACAACCACCCAATAAAGCATTACAATAATCTAACCGTGAGGTCATAAATGCATGAATTAATGTTTCAGCATTTGACATTGAAAGCATAGGTCGTAGTTTAGATATATTTTTGAGATGGAAAAATGCAGTTTTGCAAATACTAGAGATGTGGTTTTCAAAGGAAAGATTACCATCAAATAGCACACCTAGGTTCCTAACTGATGACGAAGAATCGACAGAACAGCCATCAAGTAATACCCAAATAGGGGAGTGCAACTTCCTTACACACTAATGTGACAGAAGCAGAAACACATTGGGCAGCAGCAAGCAGTCGACTTATCCAATGTGACAGCCATGGAATGCACAGCAGCTGTAGGGTAGGTACCTAACTTAGCCCTAACTTCTGCCCGAAAACGGCTTGCTTCAATGACCCTGCGTTAGCGATAGGGGGGCCCAGCCCTGCTCATCTAATGTCAGGAGAGACATCACAAGGGCAGAGAAGAGGTCTAATGACCCGGGCTGCTGATCCTATGAAGCTCCAGGAGGCAAAGGCCTCATGTACCCAAATAAGGTAGTGCATCTTCCGTACACACTTAATGTAACAGAATGAGAAAAACATCAGGAGGCAGCAAGCAGCCGACTTATCCGATGAAGTTGTCATGGAGCATCAGCAGCCGTAGGGTAGGTACCTGACCTCCCAGGAGAGGAGGATGACCTACCCACTCTACTGAAGGATGGCGTGCTTCAAAAATCCCATCTCCGCAAGGTGAGCACTACCATATCCTGAGATGAGCATCCAGAAGGGGGTAAGCATCGCCATGCCTGCCAAAGAGGGGTATTAGCTATTAACCCAACCCAAGTGATCCGTGCTTTCTTTCTCGAAAGAAAGTGTGGGCCCTGTTCTAGCCAACCCTCAGGTGTGCAGGAACAAAAAGGGGACCTAATCATGCCTGGCATGCTGCTGCTCCTCAGAGCCAGCACTGAAAAGGGTTTCCGCAGAAACATCTTAAATAAAAGAAAAGGATCATACTTACCACCATGGCTCCCCAACATGATTCATCCACAGACATACTAAAAGGGCTAGTACATCAGTTAGGCTGTTCTATACATAATAGAACATAACCCTGCACATAATAGGTCAATGTGCCTAGGAAGGCTACCAGAAGGGGACCAGCTGAGATTAACCTGACCACAAAGAGTGTGCTGTCTACTTACAACCCTAGCAGGGGAGACAGAACTGTCTGGGTAAAAGCTCAAAGAAACTGCTACTTAAAAACCCCTAGAAGGGGAAGCAATCGCTGAGCTATCAGCAGCTAGTCCTGCATAGCCAGTTTGAAAAACCTGATAAACCCTCCTAGAGGCAACCCAGACCACAAGAGTGGGCCATCTACCTAGAACCCTAGCAGGGGAGATAGCGCTATCTAGGCGAGGGCTCAAAGAAGCCGCTACTTTAAAGATCCTAGGAAGGAGGGCAGTCATTGAGCTAGCACATAGATATCCTCGGATACCTATGTGTGTTGGAAGGGCTATCAGGTAGAACTGAATGAAACCACCCAGACTAGAAGAAAGTAGGCTGTCCACCTACATTCCAAAGAGGGGCGACAGCATTGTCTAGGTAAGGGCTCAAGGAGACCGCTAACTAAAAACACTAGGAAGGGAAGCGATCACCGAGCTAGCACATGGCTATCCTCAGATAGTTGGCTCTAGGAAAGGGGACCATGCAACTGCCAAGACCATTTCCAGCCGTGGACTGTTTAAATATAACCCGAAAAGGGAAGACAGCACCATCTAAGCAGGGCTCCAGGAAGACGCTATTAAGAACACCAAAGAAGGGTCTTAGCTAGCACATAGCTACCCTCAGATAGCTATGCTTCCAGGAAGGGGCAAGTTAACACACAGCTAGCCTCAGATAGCACTTAAGTAAGCCTGTCTCACCATAAACATAGCTGAACTGAAACCACCCTCAGATGGCTATACTAAGGAGGTCTCCTTTTTTTGTTCTGTCCATAAACCCGAGTATTGGCAGAAAATTAACACCACAACGTGCAGCATATATTCAGCTCCCGTGGGAGCTAAACACGCTCCACCCACGCGCTAGATTCCCCCATGAATCAGAACATAGCCACCGCGAATGCGTTGTTAATGCCATGAGAGGCGAACGCACTCATGCAAATTCGGATATAACAATTCGTGTAAACAGTTGAAGACTCATCTCCGTTCTTTGCATCGCGATGAGAACATCTAGTTCCCTCCAGAATTGGACGTGCTGCTCTTAACCACACACACACAGCCCGCAAGCTCATGAAAGCAGGTATGAGAGTGTGCCTGTCTCTCGCATGAAACAAGCATTGAATGCGATGACGCATTCAACTCCCTTGAGAGCTGATATTCATTTACCCCTCACCATACATACACAGCTCATGCGCCGTATGAAAGCTGCGGGTATCAGAGCGTGCTTGCCTCTGGCAAGAGACAAGCAATAAATACAATGAGTGCAATAAACTCCCTCGCAGTTCGAAGTTCCCTTGATAGGGAACTATGCTTAACCACAGGTTGAGAGCTGTAGTTCCAAACACATATGTTTGCGATGCTGTTTGCGAATGTTCGTTTTAACCATGGTTTCGGGAAACACAGAATTGATGAACCATGTTGGTAACGACATAACTTGCGACCATTGTTGGCTAACAATGCTTTTGAGAAACACACCCCTGGCCGTGGTGTTTAACTATGGAAAATGTTCCTTACACCACCTGGTGGATATTGTGTGAATCACAACATTGTTTAAAAAAAATCTTAAAAAGCACCTACAGGGAGCTCCGTGATCACGTGGCAAATTGCAGGTTGCCCCGTGAAAAAAAATGTGTTCTTAGTGGCCAGATCTGTAGGCTTTTGGGTATATTTGGCCACACCCATTTTTTAAAATGACCCTGTTATAGCTGTCCAAATTTTTTTTATAATTGTACCACAGTGGTTTATTAGAGATTGAGCAAAAAAAACAAAACAAAAAAAAAAAAAAAAAAAGAAGAGAGATTGCAAAAGTAGGTTTTTTACATATTAAACATTTAACAAAATTTTTGATTGACAGCAGTAGTTCTAGGGGCAAAGCTCTTCAGAATGAGGAGGTACTGTATATATGATACATACTGTATATTGTGTGTATGTTTGAAAAACTGCAATATACAATTGTTTACGCCCTTGAAAGATGCCACCCATGATGGCAAAGGGCCAGTTTTTTCTGAGTATAAGTATGACTACAGAAATCAGATGAGCTACAGACTTCAGTTAAAGACATTATTAGAAGACTAGAAGATTTCATCTCTTAACTTACCAAGAACATACAGATTGTCCAGGTAACACATCATTTTAAAACAATATGAACTGTTAATGTAAATGTGAATTTGCCATGATTGAAAGAATGTATTGTGGTTTCTTAACCCTTGTTTTTAGTGACATACACAAAAGTGAAGACTCATAATTCCAAAACCACAGCAAGGAGATGAAATGGTATGTGTTGTTTGGTAGAAAACTTTCTACATTTATAGGGTAAAAATATATACATTTAGATATTTTCATGCTGAGAAACTGCTGATAAAAGAAAAAAAAGTGCTCAAAATTTCACTTTTTTTTTTTTTTTTTTGATATGCAATAGCTCAGAAATAAAATAAGGTAGGGGATTTTTTTTTTCTGTTGGTGAAGTTCCCCTAGTCTTTTTAATTGTGAGAATCTGCTGTAAATAATAATGGGCCATTTTCCATGATCTGAGCATGATTCATTAAGTCACAGGTGGCACATGAATGCTACCTTTGTATATACTTAGGTACATTTGCGTCAGTGGAGTTTTGATGTATGTTTTGACTCAATGAGGAATATCTTTAGATTTGAGTGATGTGCTATTTTGAGTCGGGGCTCTTTTTTGTTTTGTCTTAATTGTAAGAATATTGATTGGCCGTTTTTTTATGATCTGAGCATGTTTCTTGAATTTACAAGCAAGAAAAGCCACATGAACACTATTTTTCTCTTGGCTACATGTGCATCTGTGGGGTTTTATGTGTGTTAAAACTACACAAGGAATATCTTCAAATCTGAGTGACGAATTTATGGTGAGATTGAGCTCTTTTTAATCAGGAGAATCTGCTGTTACGAATGCTGTGTTTTTTTCCAAAGCCCAAAACAATTATGTTTGTTGTATTCTACTCTGTGAGACATTTCAAATTACATGAGACATGTGACTATTTGAGCTGTATATTTTTTGACATATTTCAATATTACAATTACAATTTTTGTACATAGTACAAAAAACATTTAATAAATTATGAAAAAAATTTTTTATCAGTAAATAACTCAGCACTTCTTAGGAGTTATTCGATATGGCTACATGCATTGTAAAATTCAGACTCTAAGCTTTTTGTCACTAGACTGTGCCCACTGGTGTTACTTTTGCCAACTTAGGGGGACGAATAGTAGTGATGGGTACTTGCATCACGGATGACGTTATGATTCTTGGATCACCTTGTGGCAATGCAAAAAAAAAACAAAAAACAAAAAAAACAACGACGACATTGTTTTTTTTTGTTTTTTTTTACTTTCACTTTCACTTTCACTTTGCCTGTTTTGGGGTGGAGTGTTTCAATTAACGGCGGAAGGAAGTAATATAAAGGGAAGTAAGACGTAACCTAGAGAGGGATTGCGTCAACAGTGAGGTTTGCAGTAACGAGAGTGATTGGGATTACCTTGTGAAGTGGAAAAATGGCCGCTTGTCCAACTGTTGCTTCCCGTGAGTGATGACTGGTGCGTCGTGGAGTCCCACTTGACTTTTAAGTAGGGATGTGCCGAACAAGGCTTTTGAAGCAATGAGGCTTTTACAACAAACTGCGATGATGCTTCGAAGCTTTTGATACAGTTCTCTACTCTGACATCTGGTGGTCAATAAAAATTCTTACACAGAATGTGCCATTCAGATGTTTTGTTGATTGTGGTGTCATTGGGCCTCATTTATCAAACGATCGTACGACAAAAAACTGTGCGTACGATCGTTTCTACGCAAAATGTGTGATTTATCAATATGAACGTTTGCGGTGGCTACGATCAAATCTCACGTCAGCTCTGAGTTCGTTTTGACATGTGGTTGAGCGCGTGTAAGCGCGTTACCCGTTTGATAACTGAAGTTAATAATAATAAATAAAATATTATTTTGTATAAAAAGTGGTTTGGATGTGATTTCCTATTTCCATGGAGAGCTTGTTTTCTATTCAATATGCATATTTATTTAATCAATTAATTGTTTTAAGTGTTTAACTATAATCTAACTAATCAATACAATTACAAACATCTGGTAAATTTGCAAATTTGCAAGGTAATTAACTACTTCTGAAAACTATTTCAACAACACTTTCTGACCATCAATAAACATATAGGCCTAGATAATGGCAGATCTGGCTCTATTAGAGGACATGCACGCGGCCCTAAGACGCGAACGGGTTTTTCTGGACCGCAGGGATCTTTTAATGGAAAGTGATGAGTGGCTTTTAAGTCGCTTTCGTCTCCCAAGGCATCTCCTTGTTCAACTGTGTGAAGATCTGGAACCTCAGTTAAGAAGAGAAACCCGGCGTTCACATGCCATTCCTGTGCCTGTAATGGTGCTTTCAACGTTAGGGTTTTTGGCTACCGGGACCTTTCAGCGGGAGATAAGTGACAGATCTGGAATTTCACAGCCAACATTTAGCAGAACCCTGCCAGCAGTGTTGGCAGCTATTAAATCACTTTCTCGTCGATATATTCAATTTCCCTTTGATGATGGTCAGCAGTCTATTATTAAAAGAGAATTTTACAGAATTGCGGAGTATCCTAATGTGGTTGGTGCAATTGACTGTACGCACGTGCGGATAAAAGCACCGTCCACGAATGACTATGCATTTATAAACCGCAAAAACTACCATTCCATCAATGTACAAATAATTTGTGATGCCAAACTGACCATCCTTAACATGGTGGCCCGGTGGCCAGGCGGCACACACGATTCCTTTATTTTACAGAACAGCAGTGTTGGCATCAAGTTACGGGACGGCGCACTGCAGGGACGTAGTCATTTACTTGGTGAGTTACTACACTGTGAAAAGCTGTTCTAAAAATAAAATGCTTATAACTGGTCACACCTAAAAAATCAATTTACATTTTCATACTTTATAGGGAAAATGTAAGATGAAAACACAAAATAATTATTTTTTCATCTTAAATTGTCCCTTTAATGTAATATCCTATTTGTAACATCCAAACATTTTTCAACCAAATATTTTTTGTAAGAGTCAAAATTTAATGAAAAATAATTTCATTTTAAAATGTTTTCGATTTAAGTTGATCCTTTACATTGTACTGCTTCTGTATTTTAAAGTATTGCAATAAATTAACTTTTTTTGTTTCGCTAAATAGGAGATAAAGGTTATCCCCTCACGGAATACCTGGTTACCCCACTGGCAAACCCTGCAACAGAACAGGAACGCAGGTTCAACACTGCGCACATACGCACACGATCCACAGTAGAGCGCTGCATTGGACTGCTTAAAGGCAGATGGCTCTGTCTTGGTTCCGCGGGGGGAGCGCTACTGTACTCACCACAGAAAAGCTGCGACATAATCCTTGCCAGTGGGGTTCTACACAACATCGCTCAGGGTAACGGGGTACCAGATGATGTTCAGATGCTGCTGGAGGAGCGAATGCCTAGAGAGCCATGGCTAGCACAACCGCATATGAGGGCAGTACAGAGACGCCAGGAACTCGTTGATCGTTTCTAAATGCAATTTTGTTTAAGTACTCATTCATTCTGATAAAAAAAAACACAAAGAACGCTTTAATAATTCTTATTTTTGAGATTTCGTTTTTAGATTCTCGTTTATTTGCTGTAAAGTTTCATTTATTGCAATTAATGAATGATTTATCGCTGTTATTCCCTGGATTATTTCTGTTTGTTTCGCCGGGACCTCGGCTGTCACAACCCACGGTTGTCGTGGTCTTTGGGTGGAGAACGAATGTGCGGTGTGACAGCTCGAGGTTGGCTGGCTTTGTGCGGCAGGCTCCAGGCTGGTTTGTGTAGAATGAGTACCGCTTGTGCTTGCCTCTGACATATCTAAAAGTAAAAATAAACTAATTAAACATCAGCTTCTGTATGTGCTTCATTTACGTTGGCCGAAATCAGAATTAACAATATTTTACATACCCTCCTCATGGATAGAAACATGCTCGTCCGTGTCTCCTCCGACACTTATTCCCACAATTGATTCTGGTCCGATGAGTGCAGACACACGCTCCTCTGTTGGAGTCAGCACAAACCTAGGGTCTGGCTGGCCTCCTCCAGTTTGCGTGGTGCTGCGTTTTAGGGCCGCAAGACGCTTTTTGGTTGAAAGTTTGAGGTCGGTCCATTTCTTCTTCACCTGCATGAAATTTATCAACAAAATATATGAATGAAAAATGTTCAGCAGTTTTCCCGTATTGCTTTTAACACGAACATGTTACTTTAGTGTTATAGTGTACGTTACTTTTACTGTAAATATTAATAATACTTGAAATTCTCCAAATATAAATATGCAGTAAATGTCCAATCAAATAATACAAACCTCAACAGATGTTCTGTTAACATCGCCAACGCTGTTGACGGCAGCTGTTATTTCGTTCCAAACTGCGTTTTTTTGGCTTCCTTTAATGCCACTTTTTAAGCTGCCGAACAATACTAGCTGGTTTGACTGAACCTGTGTAATTAAAACGTCAAGCTCTAATTCAGAGAAGTTTTTCTTTTTGACGGGATTCCGTTTCGCCATCTCGCAAAATGTATAGGGGCGCGGCATCACCTCCCTGAATTTATAGGGGCGTGACATGTAAATTACGATGGATTTCAGCCGCCGCATTTATCAAAGAGCGATTAATCGTACGACAAGATTGGCTGCGTAGGAACATTTAATGAATCACACGTGAATCTTGTCGTAAGATCAATTTTACGCTTGAATGTACGATGGTTTTTACGTTCGTTTGATAAATGAGGCCCATTGTATGGTTTATTCGTGAATTTTATAAGCATATATGTCATTGGCAAGGTGGCTCATGTGTGCAGCGATATAGTTTCCAAAATGTGTTGTACTTTGCACAAAACAATGACAAAGACAAATGTTCTTCATTTTTTACTTGCATCAAACTTGTCTTTTCACCTCCTAAATAGAATGTTTAATACGCCAATAAATTAGAGCAATGTGATTTTTCATTGCACCATTTTGTGTCTTCTTTATAATAGAACACAAACATGCACATTGTTAAAAAAATGCACAAATATTGAAATTTTGGATAGAAGGTCCAAAAGGTGATCTTTCCCAAAAGAATATAAAACATTTATTTTTATTTCAGTTATATTAGCAAAAAAAGTAATATTATTAAACTGGAAAGACAGAACTCAAATTTCTATTACTCATTGGCTCAACGTGTTAGCAGACACTCTTACACTTGAGAAGTTAACTTCCTCGCTCAGGAATAAAATGTCCACTTTTGAAAAAAATATGTAGCCCACTTCTGAAGTTCCTGGACAGTTGAATCTGATATAATATGAAAACGTCTCAGGTTACGTATGTAACCCTGGTTCCCTGAGAAGGGAACGAGACACTGCGTCCTCTAGGGGGCGCTAGGGGGAACGCTGTCTGCGTGACCTGTGTCTGAAGAATACATACAAAAACACCAAAGGAGTTGGCCGGCGACAGCCTATGACGTCACTTCCGGTGCGACTCGTCGCTGCCGGAGCGTCACTACCGGCGCGACCACAGTATAAAAGGGCGCCGGTAGAGCAGGACGGTCACTTCTTCGTCTGAAGCTCACATCCTGAAGCATGGCCACGAGCCTAGAGGACGCAGTGTCTCGTTCCCTTCTCAGGGAACCAGGGTTACATACGTAACCTGAGACGTTCCCTTTCGAGGAACTCAAACTGCGTCCTCTAGGGGGCACGGTTATACCCACGCTGCCATGCTGAGGGGAGTGCCTGTTGTGGAAGAGACAAGCACTAAGTACCAACTCCCTAGATTTTTAAGGGAGTTGCCCCTGGAATAAGTCACGGCTGTCAGAGAAATATCCCCTACGGCCAGAGCCTGGGCTACATACCTAACTTACCTGTAAGGGTCGAGGCTGACCGGAGGCAGAGCCCAAGCTTGGAAACCGAGGTATTCCTTTAAGGGGACATGGCCGAAGGCCTAGGAAATCTAGGCTGGCCTGATTCTCAGGAGCCACTGTAGTTCCGTATGATTCCCTCAGGAGTCATAAACGGAGCGCAGCGGTAACTCCCTGCTCACCTCGGTGAGCGTAAATAAGGAGCGCGCTGGAAGAGCGCGCAAACCATTCCTTTTTAGCCTGGCAGATGTTAAGGAGAGGAACCCAGGGTGACCGGGGTTTTTTAGCCATCTCGAGAAAGGGTACGGGCAAAAGCGCGTGAATCCCTACCATAAAGGATTTTAGAATGGACGCAGAACACCGGTGCATTCCATACCACAGCGTGGATTTGAGAAAAGTGCCCAAAGGTTCACGTGTGCACTTACCATAGTCATGGATTTTAGACGTACCGTTGAGAAACAGTGAAATAAAAAGACCCTCAAGGTGAGGGGAAACTGCCGGCTTAACAAGGCTCTAGGGGAAGGCAGTAGGGGCGGATCTCATCGCCGAGAAGGCAATGCTCAAACGAAACCCTCAGGAGAGGGGAGCAAAGATGCCAAGCAGATAGTAGCCTCAGCTATCTATCCAATATACTACCAGGAGCCGAAAACACGTAACCACCCAGGAGACGGCAGTGTATCGGGTAAGGCTTCCACTCCCGGAAGGAGGAGCCACTGATTCCCCAGGAGGGACGAGCTCAGAGACTTCTTATATAAAGAGGGGAGCATCGTCGAGCCTTGGATGAGATCTGGTCCTGGTAAACAGTTCCATGGGGCCAAGGGGGAAAACGGCAGTAAGGGCAAACCTCAGTAGCCCGAGGGAAATGCTCGAGCAGACTCAAATACTCCCCGAAAGGAGAGGAGCATGCATCGAGCAGACAGCGGCCGCAGCTGGCTGTCTAACTGCCAAAAAGTCGATACACCTTAACCAAAAAGGCGGAGTATCAGAACAGACCTGTATTCCCAAAGACGGGAGGGAGGTCTGAAGCCCCAAGGGGGACGAGTCTCAGCAAACCCTTCCCGCAGAAAGGGGAGCCTCGTCGCGCCTTGCCCAGAAAGAGATACGGAGACCAGACCTGAAGGGGAGCACCTCTCAAAGGCTGCCAGGAAAGCAGCAACATCCCCAGCCCTCAGGCTGTTCTACGGGTAACCTCTCAAGGGGGCTTATGCCCTTCCCACCCGACACAGACCTATGCTTACCACCTCGATGGAAAGCAAGGGCCCTGCTCTACCAAGGCCCGCAGAACCCTGGGAGCGAGGGCCGAGAAAGAGGCTCCTAGACGTGATCAGAGAATTTCCCCAGAAATAACTCTGACTCGTAAGATGGCGAAACATAGCACGATCCGGTCCACTCCTCAGAGGGGCGACCCGCTAGAACACCACCTTGTCAGGAGCAGGTCTGTGTAAGGGGCGGAAACCCCAGCAGCAGAAAACCCCTCAGGGCAGGATGCAGATAGAGGGTCTCAACCCGGTGGCCTCAGGTCCATGTGTCTATCCCAACGACGGAAGCTCCCTGTGAAAAGATTTTCAAAGGGCTTACCCGGAGATGGGACCGAGACCCTAGAAGTAGTGCTGTAGTGGGGACCTGAAAGCTTCCTATTCCAAAGCCGGAGGCAGATCCAGGCAAGCAGACCATAACCATGGCCGAGGACCAGAGGGGGGTGCTCGAAGAGGACCTACCAAGGAAGCACACAACAAAGCAGGACCCCGACATACAGCAGGATAGATACATAGTACTGAGCCGTACTCACCCCACCGTGGTTCCTGCAAAGAACTCCGATAGCTCATAAGTTCTCCTGGAGGAACCACCCCAACCATCTGCTTATGACCCTAGCAGGGGAGATAATAAAGCAAGGTTATAGGGGAGTAAATCACGCATTGACCAGAACATGCAATGGGCTGCCAACCCAAACCATAGGGAGAAGACAGCATTCACCTGGTCGCCTCAAGAGACCGCTATTAGAAACCCTGAAAGGGAAGCGATCACCAAGCTCCTACCTGGCTATAATAATAGACAGATCTAGAAAGGTTTCTAGAGACATAAAAATGGATCAAACTCACCCCTCCATGGTTCCCGCCATACGAGCCCTGTAAGGGAGGCCTGAACCATTCTCACCCCACACAGACCTGTGCTTACCATCTCAATGGAAAGCATAAGGCCCTGCTCTATCAAGGCCCGCAGAACCTCGAGAACAAGGGCCACAATGTAGCCAAAGGCTCCTCAGAGCACCAGAGAGTTTCCGCAGAAACGACCCTGATTCGTAAGATGGCGAGACATAGCGTGATCAAACCCACTCCTGGGAGGGGCGACTCGCTAGATCACCAAATGGCATGAGAACAGGTCTGTATGAAAGGGTGGAAATCCAGAAACAGAAGGCCCTAAGGGCGGGAAGCAGAAGAGGGTCTAGCCAGGTGGTCTAGGTCCATGTGTCTATAAAGCATGTTCAGGAGCTCCCTGCGAGAAAGACTTCCGAAGAGCTTACCTGAAGGTAGGACCATAGCCCTAGATGCAGTGCTGTAGTGGGGACCTGAAAGTTTCCCAATCAATATGCCGAAGGCAGATCCAGGCAAGCAAACCATAACCATGGTGAAAGACCAGAGGGGGGTGCTCGAAGAGGACCTACCAAAGGAACGCACAAGACAGGTCCCAGAAATACAGCATGGTAGACACAAAATAAGGGATCGAACTCACCCACCGTGGTTCCCACGCCTGACTCCAGTTACCAGAAAGACCTTCTTGAGAAACTGCCAGACCACCATAGTGGGTCACCTACTTATAACCCTAACAGGGGAGATAACACCATCTAGGCAGGGGCTCAGGGAGACCACTGCTTAAAAACCCTATAAGGGGAGCAATCACAGAGTTAACAGAAAAGTGAAATCAACCACGATTGACCTGACCACAAAGAATGGGCTGTCTACCCACATCCCAGGCAGGGGAGACAGCACTTACCTGACTAGGAGCTCAAAGAGATCGCTACTTAGAAACCCTAGAAAGGGGAGCGATCGCCGAGCTAACACCTGGCTATCCTCAGATAGACAGCTCTATGAAAAGGGACAGGTTAACACACAGCTAGCCTCAGATAGCTGCACTTAACCACATAAATAACACAAAAAAGCTATAACCATCCTCAGATGGCTATACTATCCTCTTCATTTTCTGTCCATACCCTCGAGTATGGCAGAAAATTAACACCACAATCGCAACGCGCAGCATATGTTCAACCCCCTGGGGAGCTGAACACGCTCCGCCCACGCGCCAGACTCCCGCGGGAATCAGGCGGAACGGAGCCGCCGCCGCGAATGCGTTGTTAATGCCCGAGAGGCCAGCACACTCATGCAAATTCGGGTATAGAGAAGACTCACCTCCCTCCTTTGCGAATGTATTGCGATGAGCACATCCAGTTTCCTCGCGAGCTGGACATGCTGCTCCCGACCGCACACACACAGCCTGCGAGCTTCTTGCAAGCGGCTACGAGAGCACGCCAGTCCATCGCAAGAAATAAACACCGAATGTGACGATCGCATTCAACTCCCTCGAGAGCTGAAAGCGCAACTGACTACCGCACACACGGCCCGCGAGCCCTGTGTAAGCAGGTATGAGAGCGCGTCTGCCTCTCTCAACAAGCAATAAATGCGGTGTTCTCGTTCAACTCCCTCGAGAGCCGAAATTCGCTTAATCCTCACCATATAAGGACCGTATGATAGGTGCGGGTATCAGAGCGTGCTTGTTTCTCGCAAGAGACAAGCAAAGAGCGCAATAAACTCCACGGGAGCAAAGAGCGCTTGCTCCTTACCACGCATCGTCACACGCGAGCCATAATTAAAACATTGGTGAGAAACATGCACTCAATTTGAGCTTTGGTTACAGACAAAAGGTCAGTGAAGACGAAGAAGAGACCGTCCTGCTCTACCGGCGCCCTTTTATACTGTGGTCGCGCCGGTAGTGACGCTCCGGCAGCGACGAGTCGCACCGGAAGTGACGTCATAGGCTGTCGCCAGCCAACTCCTTTGGTGTTTTTGTATGTATTCTTCAGACACAGGTCACGCAGACGGCGTTCCCCCTAGCGCCCCCTAGAGGACGCAGTTCGAGTTCCTCGAAAGGGAACTGCATATAACCAAATGTATAGAAAATTAGGTGTTTTGACATGCATTTTAAGCTCTGATTGATGTTAACCACAATCATATGCAGTCTTTTGACATATACATTGTTTGTGTGTACACATTTGTCTGTCTTTCCTTTTTTGGAGGAAATATAGGAAATATAAAATATATATATATATATTATTCAGACTAGAGCCATTCAATCGCAGGTCATAGATTTTTTAGTAGTACTTTAACAACGATACACAACGTAAAAAACTACATACATGCATGATAACCGATATAATTATAACATTGCACTAAATGAATACCGGGTATGGGACAGCGCGATCCACACGCTTTATATTTGAGCCTGGCGTGACGTGTCAGTGAGGTAACGAAGCTTCGTTTTCACAGACCACGTGACAGCCTCATTTCAAGCAAGGCTTCGGAACATTGTTTCGAAACACTAGTGTGTTGAAAACTCAAAACGTGTGTCGTCACTAGGTGTCGATTTTCCCATCCCTACTTTTAAGTGTTGCACTTCAAGATCATCAGATTTTAGCGAAGCTGTTCTCAAGACAAGTAATGGCTGCTTATCCCTCCTGTCCTGGTGTCTGATGACAGCCATAACACTCTCCAGCTTCCTACATTCCTTCAAACTGGGTCAGTACCTGTACGCCGCCATTACACGCACTCATCCGCTCACGCCCACACTCGCATAACATTCACTCCCACACATTCGATGTGCTTATTGTGTTCATGATTGTTTGATAATTATTTTGCTTTTTGATCTTTTGATTTGTTTGTTGTTATTGACTTTGAACTATGAAATTAACAATGTTTATTCCGTGTTTCTTTTTCTCCTTTCTCTATGGACAATTTATGAATGATTTTGGACGCAAATCTGCCAAATTGGAATCTTGAAATAGTGATGCAATTTCTACACGGATATCAAACTTGAACTGAACTGTTGAACTGTTTTTCTTTTTCACTTGTTTTTTTATTATTATTACTACTATTATTATTATTATTATTATTATTTCTTTTTTCTTGACCCTTTTCAAACAACACACTGTAAAAAAACTATTTTCTGAAACTTGGGACCCTTTTATTTGTTTTTTTCCAATTATGAGAACTCTTCTTCTGTAGTCTGCCAAGCTAATCAGTAAGATATCATTATGATTTGTTCATTAGTGATTATTTTTATTTATTTATTTATTTTGTTTCTAAACTCTGAAAAGTCTATTTTGTACATAATGGACATGCAATATAATAATGTATTGAGGGCCCTTACTTTTTTTGTTTGTTTGTTTAACTCTGGGTTGGGGGTAGAGTGGGGAAAAATGTTATGTTTCTATTCTCCTGTATCTTTATCCTTTTATTATTACAAAAGTTCAATAAAGAGATTAAGCAAAAAAATAAAAAAAAGTTTGAAAACCACTGGTTTAATTGATCATGTGTAAGAAATTAGATCAAGTTCAAATGATTCAGTTGGGAATCAAATTCGAAGGATTTGGAACCAACTTGATTAAACTGATTCGGAATTAATAGTTTACACATTTAGACTATTCATTCAGCGAAGAATTTAAATTAGTATATCTTATCAATTCTGAAGTTTGCCAACAATAATAATATACAATATATAATAACAAAGTGATATTTCATTAACTGTGAGCAAAGAAGCTGGATCAAGGGCACAAGACATTAACTTACAAGCATATAACAAGACACTTCTCTTTGCAATGAAACAAGAGTTTTTGAGCTATTCTACTATATATGAAGCACACACACGCATACAGTTCAGGGTATGAAAATTACAGAGTTTAAATGGAGTCCCAAAAATCTATTATGTGCAACTTGTTCTTAAATCGCAACCTGAGAAAATCATAGAAGCAGAGATTTGGTTGGCCTGGTTGGCTGGAACCAGTTTCTGCGAGAAAGGAGACCTTGTTTTACTTGCGTTCATGCTGAAGGGGTGGGATTTCCCTCAATAACTCTTCCTGGCTAAGGTAATCATGGCACTTCTGGTTGGTTGGCAATCGGTCATTAGATGACGTCTTTGGGAGACACTTGATGGTGAATGGCTGGTTGGAGTGGCTGGGTGGATCTTCGGAGGTTGGTTGTCTAGTTACACAGGGTGATGCGCTAGAAGTTCTTCTGCAAGTCTGAGTTTGTGAGGTGCGAAGACTGAAGATTTTGGCAGTCTTGAAGCTTCAACAGAGTGTTAGGAGTTCTGTATGACCCAGTTGCGCAATGGTCAAGCGATTGAGCGCAAGTGAAAGCACAATCACACAGTAGGCGAACGAGCGCTGAATTGTTTGAAACGTTGGGCTTCATTTATCAATCTAATGTAGAAATGAGCACAGATCTGAGCGCACTAATCAAATTGTGTAAACTGCTTTGTGTTCAAGGCTGTTAAAATGGATTCCTGCTCCTGTGGAAGATGTCTCTGCCACAGGACTGCTCACTCGACCACAGAGAACGTAAACACCACTTAACCAAACCTCTTCCAGAGACTGTGGCATTGTTGTACATTTTCAGTATATGATTTTATAATTTACATTATATTTATGTTATATAGAAGATTGTAGTTAATAATAAATAGTAGCTTATTTATTTTTGTTTGATGCATAATAAGGTGCTTCACTTATTTGTTTCAGAGTAGCAATAGTTTCTTAACATGAGATAACATAACTCTGACATATGGTATTTAAGAGTTGTTGATTACTCTTGTCTATCTTTTGTTAATAAATTTTATTGTATTACACTTGTGTCTACCTTTTGTTGATAATACAGTAAAAGGTTCTACAAGTTAGATGGTAGAGGATCAAATTTCCATTAGAGATAAGTAGACCAGTACCTCCACCCCTCCCAATCAGGCGAGGGGTATGGGAAAATGTGAAATTAGTGGAGAGGGCTGCAGGAGTGGCAGTGTCCTCAGGTTTGATCCAAGTCTCAGTTAGGGCCATGAGGTTGAGACTTGAATGAGTAGCAATAGATGAAATAAAATCTGATTTGTTTGCAGCAGACTGGAAGTTCCAGAGACCATTTGGAATAGAGAGTAAAGTAGCAGAGGACACAGAGTATGCAGATTATTAGGATTTCTCTGCCTCCAATGTACAGTGCGTGATTTTGGGATGTTAGTACTAATAACAGAGATTTGAAAGAACATAGTGAATAGAACTAGAACAAGTAGATGAGAACAAGCTGTACAAAAAAGTAAAAACAACAGAGAAAATTAATATTCAAGTGCCTTGTCGGTATAGTGATGTGACATTTCAACCGAGGCATTAGAGGCTTGTGTCAAGAATAAATGGGTGGGCCTGATGTGTTGTTAACACAGAAATCACATGACCAATGACAAACGAAACCTCAATTTCTGCCCAATCGTGTGCACGATTTACTTTGCGTGTCGGACTGTTCGAACCCGCAGATCTTGCTTTACGACAAAGTTTTCATTCAGACTTACTCAATTACATTTTTAAATACAAAATCATAAAAGTAATATAAAGAATACAAATTGTTTCAGGAAATTATTATTAGAGGTGTCTTTTTCAAAACATTGATATAAAAATAGTAAATAAATAAAATTGATCACATATGTAATGTGGTTCTGCAAACTCTGTCCACTAATAAGAAATCTAATAGGTAGAAAACTAAATGTCATTGTTAGTTTCTGGTCGGAGCAGTATTCCTTCTAGCCACAACCCAGAGGTAAGTTTTATCAGGGTTGGAGCTAAACTCTGCAGGGACAATGGCCTTTCAGGACCAAGTTTGCCCATGCCTGTATTAACATGATAACAATATTTATTTATTTTTTTTATATTTATCACAGTTATGATCTATATCTGACACCCTACTTTCTTCTGTGACTTTCATTTAAACAGGTCTGCTTGTTGACTGTTCTAAGATGGCAGCACTGTTGTTGTACCTGAAGCAGCCAAACTTCATTTACCTATGTACATATCTATGGCTGGCAGCCCTGGCTGTGGCAAATGCAGAGGTAAATACACTACATCACACAAAATGCAGAAGTGTAACCAGATATATTTCATGATATTAAGAATAAATATTTTATTTAGAAATGTTTTTAATAAGTTTTTCTTCAAAAATAGGTAATTACTTTACAGAAACCCAAAGAGTTTGTATGTTTAAATGAAGACACAGGAACAAAGATTCAAGGTAAGGTCAAATAGGGGGTGGCTATATAAAAATTGTATTTCTATACAACTTTTTTTTTTTTTTTTGCACCAATATCTTGAATTTTGGGGCATAACTAAATTTATGGAGTTTTTGCCCTGCATCATATTTGCCAACAGTCAACTATATATGTGTATACATATATAGACACACACAAATAAATATATATATATATATACACACACACACAAAAATATATATGAAGAGTTTGATTCCAAAACGCAATAAATGGCATTTAAAAAAAAAAAAAAGGAGTTCCTGTTAAAATTAGTATTTTATGTGGTCTGTATTGAAACATCTGCTGTGTTATTCTGTCATGTTTACTACCTATTTTTCCAAACTGTGACAAATACCAGTCTCCCAAAGAGTCTTTGAAAAGAGTCAATTAAGAGTAGCAGGCGATTGCTGGCTCAGGTTCTGAGATTCAATTCAATTCAAATTTATTTGCATAGCACCTTTCGCATATCGTTGCAAAGCAACTTTACAGCAAATTAAACAATTTTACAATATATTTAGTAGTAGCTTACTAGTGGTGACTATGTCAAGTTGATGTACATATGGCAGAGATGTGTGGTAAAGATCAATTAATGATGTAATCAAACAGACAAAGAACACTATAAATTAGTGTCAGAATTCGGTAGTGCTGTATGTTTTCAGGGTTGGCATCATCTGAAGTCCTCTGTGGGGTTGGCATCATCTCTTCTTAAGTGTTCTGGATCCACACTGGAGCTTGTGAATTCCTAGTTACTAACGGGATGTCAATCCCATGGCAGAAACAGAGAACAAATAGGAACATAATTAGCGTAGCTGCTGTTCAAACTAAGAAAAGGAAGATTTGTTAAACCAGAGCTAAAAGATTAATAATGTGCGTTTGATCAGATATAACTGCAGTAAAAGTTTATAAGATGCATTATTTGAAAAAGATGAGTCTTTAATCTAGATTTAAAATGATGTTTTATTAACAAGGTTCGGGAGGAGCACGTCAGATACCTAGCCTAATTAACACAACAGCAGTCCACTCAAGTCAATCAACACTATACATTCAAACACAGCTGACTTACCTCTATCCTTTTGACGGTTTATCAGCATCCCTCCACCACCCCATCTCCTCACTTCGAGTTCTCACTACACCTAGGGGGGTTCTCTGGGTTCGGGCCATTCTCGAGCTCAGACCCCTTCCCCAGACAGCACGCCAAATACACATTACTATACTCCGGCTAACTATATGTAAGCATGAACTCATGAACTGAGAGAGTGTGTCTGATCTCTGAACATTATCTGGAAGGCTGTTCCAGAGTTTGGGAGCCAAATGCAAAAAAGCTCTACCTCCTGTAGTGGACTTTGCTATCCTAGGTACTACCAAAAGTCCAGAGTTTTGCGACCTTAGGGAGCGTGATGGATTGTAGCGTGGCAGAAGACTAGTTAGGTACGCAGGAACTAAACCGTTAAGAGCCTTATAGGGAAGAAATAATATTTTGTAACTGATGCAGAACCTAATAGGTAGCCAGTGCAGAGACTGTAAAATTGGGGTGATATGATCATATTTTCTTGACCCGGTAAGTACTCTAGCAGCTGTATTTTGGACTATCTGTAGCTTGTTTATTGAAGATGCAGGACAACCACCTAGTAGTGCATTACAATAGTCCAGTCTAGAGGTCATGAATGCTTGAACTAACTTTTCTGTATCAGAAACAGGTAACATGTTTCGTAGCTTGGCAATGTTTCTAAGATGGAAAAATGCTGTTTTTGTAACAGAATGCTGTTTTTGATGACAGCATGAACATCTTTCTTACAGTAGAAAATGACATTTGGAGTTGAATGCAGGGTCAGAATTCACTTGTTGCCTATGGTGAGCATTTATTTTACTTTGGTTCGCAGTGGAATTTGATAAAATATATTAAAGCGGTTATTAATATATATACATTATATATAAAATGAATACTTATAGAAATAAATATTAATTTTTTCATACCATACGATACCCAAATGTGGTAATGTCAGGATGTCTAGTGTGGAGCAAGGAACGCGGAAATGAAGGAGAATTACAATTAACAGTCTTTAAAGGAGAACTCCACTTCCAGAACAACAATTTACAAATAATTTTCTCACCCCCTTGTCATCCAAGATGTTCATGTCTTTCTTTCTTCAGTCGTAAAGAAATTATGGTTTTTGAGGAAACATTCAGCATTTTTCTCCATATAATGGACTGATATGGGTAACATTGGAGCGCATGTCTGAAAAGTCTCCCATTTGATGTGCTCGTTATTAAATTCTGCATCTAAATAAACAGTTATTTTGTGTTCCAAACCTAGCCCCACTCCTGCGTTAAAATGAAAAAATGAATCGCCTGCATTAATGTGCTAATTTGGACACAACTAATATAAATATATATATATATATATATATATATATATATATATATTGATACGGATATATGGATGTAGAACTGGATCTAATGGTGGGGCCAAAGGGGCACTTTTCCCAGCTGAAATCTGAGTGGCTCCTGTCCTGTCACTCATATCTGCTTCAAAGCACTATATTAGCATGAGATGACTAAGCTTTCAATTGCAGTAAGCTAATCAGTATATGCAAAGTACATCATAATGTAAAAGATGGAAAATATTGCAGACATGCATTCAAACCACAGCAGTGTCAGACTTTTTCTGCTGAACTCATAATAGATAACTTTTTCATAACATTAACAGCAACAAATCGATCATCTCAAGTGATAACATACCTGAGAAAGTACATCACAATATAAAGGATGGAAAATACTGCAGACATGCATTCAAACTGAAATAAATATAGTGAAGTGAAGAGAAACAACAAAGTGAAGCAACCTTGAAGGGCAAGAATGGTAACCCATACTCACAACTTGTGCTCTGCATTTAACCCATCCAAGTGAGTAGTGAACAAACACACTGCAAGCTGTGAAAACACACCCTAACCAGTGAGCACACTGTCACTTAGAGCCTCGTCTGGCCGGTGCGGGTCTCACAATCACAAACCTGCCAGTTGTGAGTTTAGTCAGAGGATGCAGAAAGAGCTCATTTAAATGCATTTAACTGCATTTTGAAAGTTCAAACTCGGGGCACCATATCAGTCCATTATATGGACAAAAAACATAATTTCTTTACGACTGAAGAAAGAAAGACATGAACATCTTGGATGACAAGGAGGTGAGTACATTGTCTGTAAATTTTTGTTCTGGAAGTGGACTTCTCCTTTAACCAGGGTATGCTTTAACTAATATGCTTTAGAAGTATTTGTCGTTTTTAGTTTTTAGTTTTTAGTTCATGTTATGCAGGTAACTAATGTTAACAAATAAAACCTCATTGTTAAGTGTTACCTGAGTGTAATACATTCAATATTTAGTCTAATTTAAAGGTTATGGTTAAATTTTTCAATCCAGTATAAGTAAATGCAAGGGTAACTGTGCAAAATCTGATGTTTTATTCATACTTTCTGTGTTTTTGTTTTTATTGGCTGTAATTGCTTAGTTTTGTGAATACGTTAATGTGTCAAATTTTCTTCATGCCAACATGATCGAGTGAGTTCTTTACTTCAAAAATTTAATTTATCAAAATGAGACATTTATAGATGTTAAACCGTGTTATGTATACAGTTGCGATCAAAATTATTCAACCCTCCCAGAGACTTGCTCACAAATACAAGCTTTTCTGAAGATCCAGGACTTTTAAAGGGGTCATCAGATGCCCATTTTCCACAAGTTGATATGATTCTTTAGGGTCTTAATGAAAAGTCTATAATATACTTTCGTTAAAAATTCTCAATGAAAACCATTTCTCAAGGGTGAAAACCTGCAATGTTCAGCCAAAGACTTTCAAGATGACCCAATGAAAGGTGGAAAAACATTGCAGTGCAGAGTATAAGATGAATACAAGACAAGCATGGCTTTCATGCTCCTTGCCGAATGCCACTCTTGACCAAGAAGAACATAAAAAGCTGACTTAAATATGCTAAAATTCATTTAGGTAGACCTGTGAAGTTCTGGAAGAATATTTTATGGAGTGATGTGACCAAACTGGAACTTTTTGGACCCATGGATCAGCGGTATGTCTGGTGGAAAAAAGGAAAACTTTAAGAAAAACATCATCTCCATAGTCAAACATTATGGTTATGGAGGTGTTTTACTGTTCCAGAAAGTGTAAATAGTTACTGTATGAAGGACATAATGGATTCTTTAATACCGGGACACACCAAGCAAGCGGTTGGCGAGCATCTTTCAGGCTAGTTTGTTTAGTGTGTTTCTCACGTCGGCTCTCATCGGGCTCACGTCGTTGGAAGTTTGCCCGATTCAACAAGCTGAATCTGTGTCAGGACCAACAGGGCCGTCAGTGTGAGTGAGAATTCTGACTTGCTTAGTTTAACAAACAAGCCAGTGCCGGGGAATTAAAGAGAAAGTGATGAAAACGAGCAAGTAAATGAAGCGGCAGAAGAGTTTTTTAATCTTATGTGATCTTACCCAAGCATTCCAGTATACAAATAGTTTCATAACAAACAACCCGCCTAAAATTAATCAAAGTTTTCAACATAACTGCTATTCAAAATAGTAAGCAAACGCTGCTTTGTTTACATTTCGTATATCTCCTATATTTTTGTTTCGGTGGATGTTCAAAATATATATATTAAATACACGTGCACACTAATATGAAATCCATACCAATACATCTTATGTTAGTTATGAATGCATATACACTTGTGAATAACTTATATATACATATAAACGACGCATGCATACGCTAATAGACACTCGCTTATACGTTTAAACTTGATCCATGCATATACACCTACAACAACACGCACATATACATATAAACTCGCAGCATGCAGACACACTTGTACATACTCGCGTACACATACAGTATAAACTTGATCCATGCATAAACACCTATAAACACTCGACATACATATAAACTCGCACGCACGCACACATACAAAATAAGTTTCATAAACCTATACAATTTTGATAGGTAAGACACATGCTTTAGTTGTATATACACGCCCCACCTAGGAGTTTACATTAATTTGAATGAATTATTGATCATCCTTTTGTACTTTTAAGTAAATTTGCAGACGGTCCCTAAAGCAGCGAAATTGATGGTCCTGTGGTATATTGTGCATTTGGGGGCCGTGCCCCCTGAAACGAATTACTGTACCCCCTTCTCCATCCACTCCCCTCCTTGCTGAATGTGATTGATTTCGAAAGTGAAAGTGAAACCGAAAAAAACAATGCGCGTAAGAAAGAGATTGCACACTTCTGACCCAAAATAGGGGAAAAACACTTTACGCATTGTGTTCTTATTCTGGACTCATCTACTTGTCTGTATATCACAAAGGTGTAACTTTGGTTTAAGAAGTGGAGGGGGACAAAAAGTGGGGGAAAATGTTTATGATTTGAATCCCATTTCCTGCATTTACATACATTAAGGTGGTCAAGGGCCCCTAGGTTTTAAAATTGTTCATTTTAAATTTTAATACAAAAATCTAGTGCATTTTGAGAGATCAAATGAAGAAATATGTGCTTTTGTAAACAATTTTGTGCTTTAGAAGTAATTTATTTATACATAGGTGTGAAAGTGATGATAGGGCACAATTTTAACTACATAAGTTCTTAAAAAAGCTACAAATGCTATTCTGTCAAGAGCAGGGAGTGAATTTCTCCTTGTCTTTTGTTGTTTGATTATCATTAACCCTCTGGGGTCTGAGGGTGTTTAATGTACATGTTTGTGTTTTTGAGAAAACAACATTTATGTGTGGTTAGTGAAAAAACTAAAATTTTTAAGTCACTGAAATAAGGCCATGAAACACATTCAGAACATTCTTTCACAAGACTTATGAGAATTGGATGTGGTAGTCTAGAGTTTTTTCTACAAGATAATGTGAAAATCATCTCATTCACTCGTTTACAAAATTTCAATTTTGTGATTTTAAATTTAAAGACGTGTTCTGTGGTCGAAAGGGAATATGCGAGGGAGTGACAATGGCCATGAATATTTAGTGATTCACACCTGAGAGATAAAAGGCCCTCCTCTAATGGCCCATCAATGAGACTGTGACTGTCAGGTAGAAACAATGCGAGAAGATTCAAAGAATGGAGTTTTAGACTATTTGTATTTTATTTACACCACAGTACAATCAAAAAATACATAATGAAGGTCAAAGGCACATTATTGAGCACACTGATCTAACCATAGAGACGTGAACAGACTTTGTGTCATTCCTGAAAATTATTTTCTGAATTCTGAATTCAACAATTGAAACAAGTAAATCATACCTGATATTAAAGTGATTGCTGCTTCTTTCCATGGATTCAAGAAACAAAACACACCATCAGTAGTCTAGGAACTTGTTTTACCATAAAATATCAGTGTAGTTGAACATCTGATGTTGGTACAGCACTCTTCATGTGGCATTCATGTAGCTTTCATCTGTGGTGCAAGTATTAGATCACTATAAAAAAAAAACATCTGTGAGCATGTTTATTAATAATAAACTCACATTACTTTGATATCCTATTGTTATACAATAAATAAATAAATATGATTTTATAGTCATAAACACAATCATGCTATGTATGTATTATACAATACCAAACATATGTCTGGGAAACTAAATTATTATTAAGCACGTCATAAACATTCGTGAACAGAATATATGACAGTAGTTTTGTCTAAACAATCTTAGACTCTATCATTTAGTGTTAAAGTGTATTATATTGTGTCATTTTTATTTTATAAAATTTTAAAAACATCCTGGCATCATGATACAGTTCGATGCAATGAAATGAAACATACTTAATGTTTCACTTAATTATACATAGTCAGGAATTATAGTTTGGAAAAAGTCTAACTACTATAATGTCTACAAGTTATGTCACAGTAACGCAACAACTAACGCAAGTAGGCTAATAAAAGGAAGACTTACTCCTTCGGTGGATCTCGCAGTGCATTGAACCTCACTTATTAGAGCTTTGGCTACAGCCATAGAATCAGCTTTTCTAATTACACTCAACCCACATCAGCAAAGACAGTACTTATAAATTTGTCATGCAGTCAATTCAATGAATTTGTGGTGTGGGGTAAGTTTGAGGCTTACTTCGTCTTAGACGTTATTCACTGCGCAGTGTTTTTTTGCCACAACTGTAAATCCTGGGGCCTCCCAGGAAGTTCAAACTAGATCATTTATTGCCAATC